>PVIC010017920.1:0-17218 GCA_004025085.1 Thryonomys swinderianus
GTGTGTGTGTGTGTGTGTGTTTGTGTGTGGTTCTGAAGATCAAAGCCATGACCACATGTGCCAGGCAGGCCCCTTGCTGTGATGCTATCTCTCCAAACCTTTAGTGGCTCTTTTGGAAGAAAACTTGGTCCCTCTCCAAGTCTATTTATACTTTCTCAGGAACAGGGTTGTTCTTGAAAGATGAGTGAAAGCCCCTTATTATCTTCCTGCTCTGATTTTTCTGTTGAGAACTCAAAGAATCACCCATATGTTCAGCTTCTGTATGTTGTCATTATTTTTCTCCTCAGTGCACAGCACACCATGGATGTTTGGTGAGCAGACAAATGTACATCTAAATGGCTTCATGCCTGAAAACTAAGCAAGTAGAACAGCAGAAAAAAATGAAAAGTTACTCAATAAAGTTAGGGGAAAGAAAGACAAGTACTTACAAACTCTGAAAATGATCCAAAATGACAGAGCTACAGCTTTTCCAGAGCAAGGTTTATTTTGTTTGTCATGTTCCTCCCACAGTGGGTCTGGTAGTCCCTCAGAACTCTTTGCAGCTTCTCTAAGTGAAATGTCTGTCACTTGTCACCTGGGGACTCTGGGAGATGACTTGCCATGAGATATGGAAAAGGGAAAGCAGAAATAAGGTCCATGCTGTCCAGTCTGTGGGAGTGCCATGGGGTCAAGGCCATTATCTGCCCAGTCCTCCTGGGAGCTGTGATCTGCAAAAAGGAAGCAGCGATGCTTGAGATGAATGCACCAGGGCATGAGACTCCTTGAGTCCTGCTCCACTGAGCTCTGTAGTCAGGTCTGGGCATTGGAAAGTCAGCAGTCTGTCTCTAATTGGACGCTGTCCTCAGAATTTTACTTGGGATTGGAGTGAACAGTGTGGGCAAGGCTGAGAGTGCAGAGGGTACCTCCCATCGATTCCCTTTTCCAGAGTCAGTACCTCTCTAAATCCCCTTGCTGTCAACCCCGTGTACCTTCTGACTAAGTAAATTTCCTCTTAGGATTGCTGTTAGGCTAAGTGAGTAATTAATATGTTTGAGCATTTTGATAAGTACCAGGCTCTTTGCTAAGATTTTGACATACATTATGTCAAAGTATAAATCTGTAATTTAATTTATAAGTCTAAAGATTCCCCTCTTTTTCTGATTTTACTAATCATGTTCTGCTAACTGATTTGTTCAAGGGCACAATATGTGGTAGGGGCAGAATTTGAACTCAGCACAGCTTCAGAGCTCATTTTCACAACTATGGCTTGAGTAACTCACTTATTTATTCATTCATATAACAACTTCTGCCCACTGAATATGACTACTAGGCTATATACTGGAGATTAGGAATGTCATGGTGAGCAAGAGACACATACACACAATACCTACCCTTGCTAGGTGTTTCATTCTCCTATTTCAACACTCACATTATCATCTGTCTATCTGTCCATCTATGTTTCTGTCTATCTGTGTGATTGTGTATGTATGTATCTATCTGTCTAGCTATTTATCTATGCATCTATGTATCTATCTCCAGTACCAGGGATCAAACTCAGGGCTTTGTGTTTGCCAGAAAGGTGCAGGTACTGCTAAGCTAACACTCAACCCTAATACTCACATTATTAAAGAATATGTAGAGGATTCCCTGTGAGACAAAGTGCCTAGAGAGAGCTTAACAGAGGAGTTATCCCTGGGCCTGACAGTGACTTTCCCTTCCATTGAGGCCAAGTCAGACAGCTGGGATTTCCAAGTGTTAGTGACCTAAAGATGTAGTAAAACCTCGTATTTCCCGGTGTAACTATTCTCTCTTTTCTCCTGCCCTTACCCCCATGGGAGGCTGCAACTGTTCCCCTTGTTTCCAGGGGACTGTAAACTAAAGAGCCAATCCAGCGTGCGCCGTATCAAATTCTGAGCAATGTTTACAATAGTAAATTTAGAATATTTAGTGAAAAAATCTTCCAAATCAAGACACAGCTTCTTATCTTCATTTTAGACTTAGATAATCCTTGATACCTAGAAGGACCCAGTTTTAGTTTTTTATCTTTTTAAATTAATTTTATTGGTATATTTTATACATATGATGTGATCACATTTAACATTGAGAACTGATACCTGTACATGACATATCTTGATCTCATTTTTATTGGTACATTATATGTACACATCACAATTGCACTCCAGAGTATTTGTACCAGTATATGACACAACTTAATTCTCATTTTCCCCTTCCCCTACCCACCCTACCACCCCCACCCCATATACACAAGCTTTGTTTCCTTTTTTTAACCATCAATTTTTTCTTTCCTCATTAATTACCTCTAAACCCCATTTCCCTTTGATTCTCATTTTTCCTCCTTTCCCCTGCCCTCCCTATAATTCCCTGCCCCAGATATACATAAGCTTTCCTTTTTTAAAAAACTACCACAGATGTGTAAGTGCCATATCTTTTCTCTAGTATAAAAACTGAAGGTGTAAATGAATGCCAGAATGTATGATAGGTAATGTGAAATAGGAAGAAAATATGCAAAAGGAAAAGGGAAAGGGTTCATAAGGAAAGTAAAGAAGGGAGAGGACCCATTTCTTTTTTTCTTTTTTTTTTTTGAGACAGGATCTCGCTTTGTAGTTCAGGCTGGCCCTGAGCTCACTGTGTAGCCCAGGCAAGCCTCGAACTCAGCAATCCTCCTGTCTCTGCCTCCCAAGTGCTGGAATTACAGGCATGAGCCACCATGCCTGGGATCGTGGTATGTGGTACTGATTGCTGGTAGGCATGAATCACCATGCCCGATATTGTTATATGTGGTTACCAGGGACTGAACCAGGGACCTTGTGCTTGCCAGGCAGGCGCCAGAACCACTGAGCTAAGTCTCCGACCCAAGGACCCAATTTTTAATGGATACTTGGTGTAAGAAAGACAATTTGTCTGTTACAACTGTTGTGTGCCTGTGCCTTTCTGTTGTGTGATAAATGAGGCTACTAAGAAAACTAAGAAAATTAGAAATTAAAAAACAAAAAATGAAAGAGCCAGAAGTGGCTCACTCTGAAGGCCGAGACAAGAGGATTGCTGCGAAGAGTCTAGCCTGGACTATATAGTGAGTTTGGGGTCAGCCCAAACTACAAAGCAAGACCATGTTTCAGAAAACTAAAAAAAAAAAAAAAATTAAAAAATTAAAAATTGTTACCTGCTATGAGCAATCTAGCAAGGGACAATAAACATTCATAAGTGTTTATACCTTTTATGTTGGTAATTCTCCTTTGGTAAGCATGTTGGGGGAATGGAATTGCTTCTATCTAAGGGAATAGTATTGCACTAACTTTTCTATGTTTTTCAGCACCTGAGATGTTCAGTTCCAAAAGAGAAACAGGCTATTCCTTTGCTGTTGACTGGTGGTCCCTGGGAGTGACGGCATATGAGCTGCTTCGAGGCCGGGTACAGGAGAATTGCTTGCTGACTTTGGTTATTCTTGCAAAAGTTTTCTTTAGAATGAAAGAATGTATTGTTTGCTAAGAAACACCAAGCAAACTGTATAGAGACCTGAAAATAGCTATGCCATGTCATGCTGATAATACCTTTTGAGGGCTCTGAACAGATTAATTCATTGTCTTATATACAGGACTAACCATGTGAGTTAACATTAAATTACCCAGGTATCATTAAATAAATAATACAGATGTTATACATTCCCAAAGAGCCTAAATCAATATACTTCACTCTGTATCTTGGGTAAATATATGTGTTTGTTTAAATAAAGTCATTTTGCAGTCCCGGTCCAGAATTCTAATCAAGACACACCTCATCAAAGCAGTGTAAATTATTAACAAAATATAAATCATGCCTATCTTATCAGACTCCTTCCGGTCTGTCATTAGATTTCTGGGTTAGTGGTTCAGTGACAAATTAGGAAGTTGCCTTTTAAAGAAAATATTTCTTGGATTAGGGATGTAGCTTAATGGCACTACACCTGCCTCACAAGTACCAGGTCCTGAGTTTGATTCCTGGTACTGGAAAAAAACAGAAGAAAAGAAAGGATTTCTCAATCTAAGAAACTCTTTTCTAGGAAAAAAAAAAAAGTTTAAAAATCAAATAAGTATGAAAAAGTATATTTTATATAATTTTACAAACTATTGTAGAATTTATATATCGTCCAAAGGTTGTGTCTTGGGCATGTTGGGCTACCAGGCAGAACACTGTAATGATGTGGCTTACACAATAGATTCTTATTTTCTTAGAGATACTGGGAGATCAGGGTGCTAGAGATAATGTGATCTGGTGGGCTCTCTCTCTGACACACACAGTGTGTGCCTCTTTGTCCTCTCTAGATGAGGAGAAACAGAGAGACAGTTGAGGATGGGGTTTTGCCTTTTCCTATAAGGCCACTAAGTCATATCCTCATCCTGTGGTTGCAGCCTTCATGACCTGGTTTAACCTTCATGATCTCCCAAAGCCCTTATTCAGATACCATCCCAGTGAAGGTTAGAGCATCAGTGTATGAATTTGGGCCACCTTTGGATCCCTAAAATTCTTCTCTTTTTCACGTGCAAAATATACTCATTCCATATCAATAGTCACAAGAGCCTTAACTCATATCAGCACCCACTCTGAAGTCCAATGTTTCCTTTTAAAAATCATCTAGGGCCGAAGGATTAGCTCAGTGGTTCTGGCGCCTGCCTCGCAAGCGCAGGGTCCTGAGTTCAGTCCCCGGTAACCACATATAATGCTGGGCGTGGAGACTCACACCCACCAATAATCAACACCACATACCACAATGCCGGATGTGGTGGCTCACGCCCATCATCCCAGCACTCGGGAGGCAGAGACAGGAGGATTGCTGAGTTTGCAGCGGCTTGCCTGGGCACCATAGTGAGCTCAGGGCCAGCCTGAACTACAAAGCGAGACCCTGTCTCAAAAAGCAAAAAACAAAAAAAAAGCATCTAAAGTGAGTGTGGATGAGACTCAAGGTATACTTCATAATGAGAAAAAGAATCTTCTCCAATTGTGAACCTATAAAACCAAATGAACCCTTTGCTTCTACAATATAGTGTGGCTCAGACCTCCGTCAAAATTCCTTTTCAAAAGAGAAATAAAGAGAAAGGGGACCTCAGTCCACATCTAATCTAAGGAAGCATTCATTGCATTTCAAACTCAAGAATATCCCATTGACCATCATAGAAGATAAAATCCATTTTATTACATGAAATAGGTCAGACACACAGAGACAAATATCACATGTTCTCCTCTCGAAGCATAAAAAGTTGATCACACAGAAGTAGAGTGTTCAGTAGAGACGTTAGGAAGGATAGAGGGGAAGGAGACAGAGGGTATGTACTGGAAGCCAAAATGCAGCTGGGGAAAGTTGCTCTGATACTCTACACCCCAGCAGAACAGCGATGGGCACCAACCACTCCTCTATACATTTAAAAATAACTGAAGAAGCCAGATATGGTGGCTCACCCCTGTAATCACAGCACTCTGGAGCCAGAGGCAGGAGGATTGCTGAGTTCAAGACTTGCCTGGGCTACATAGTGAGCTCAGGGCCAGGCTGAACTACAAAGTGAGACCCTGTCTCTAAATAAATAAATAAGTAAATAACCTGAAGAACAGTTTGAAGGTTCCTAACACATAAAAATGAAAGTATGTAATGAAACAAACTTTGTATACATGGACTGATTTGCAACAATGTGATACAAAGATAATATTACATGTCCATTAAAAATATAAAAGGATATTCCTCTTGGGATGAATGACCTGTCCTCTAGGACTTCTGTCCTTCAGGGCAGCAGCCTAACTTCCTCGGCTGAGGGTGGGGAAGGGAAACTGTCTTCACTGGCTCCATGGGGTTCTGTCCTCATGGCTTGCCCCACTCACATGCCTTGCTGGGGTGGTGCCACCCTGTGAAGCCCTGGTAGAAAAGTCCTTGCCCCACAGACCAGTCTGTTCTAGCAGCACCAATGGTGTGGGAATCACTGTCATGGTTTTTCTTCCCTTTACTTATAGAATGATGCATATTCAGAGCCAGATAAAAGTCTATTACCTTTCCTTTGTCCAAGCCTACTTTCTCTGCACCCTATAATTCAGTGAGTGTCATTAACAGTAAAAACAACCCTACTGTACTGTCTCATGGGATATACTCCATTGAGAACTTCACTAGTTTTCTCAGCATTCTCATCTTGTGAGTCATTTCACTAGATTTGTTCTTACAGATAAAACTGAAGCTCAGAAATTGAATGGTTGAGTTTAGCATTCAAATCCTTCAGCCTCAGAGCTCAAACACCTAGTTGCCCTAACCCTTTTTTTTTTCTTAGTTTTTTTAGGTTTTTTTTTTGGTTTTTTGTTTTTTTTTTTTGCTTTTTGGAGACAGGGTCTCACTTTGTAGTTCAGGCTGGCCCTGAGCTCACTATGGTGCCCAGGCAAGCCACTGCGAATTTAGCAATCCTCCCGTCTCTGCCTCCCGAGTGCTGGGATTGCAGGTGTGAGCCACCATGTCCGGCATTGTGGTATGCGGTGTTGATTGTTGGTGGGCGTGTCTCCATGCCCAGCATTATATGTGGTTACCGGGGATCGAACTCAGGTCCTTGCGCTTGCGAGGCAGGCGCCGGAACCGCCGAGCTAACCCTCTGGCCCTTTTTTTTTTTTTTTTTTAAGTTTTTGAGACAGAGTCTCACTTTGTAGTTTAGGTTGCCCCTGAGCTCACTATGTAGCCCAGGCAAGCCTTGAACTCAGCAATCCTCCGGCCTCTGCCTACCAAGTGCTGGGATTACAGGCTTGAGCCACCACACCTGGCTTCATTAATGCTTAATACTTATTTGTTTCAAGGAAAATGTATACCCTTTCCTTTGCCTGATTGAGTTCATCAGTCAGTGGTCATTTGTTAAACATTTGGAAAGGGCCAGTGACATGATGTGTATTTGTATTGAGTGTCCTTGGTTAATATAATGTAAGAATTTTATTCATTCAAAAATATATATTGAACACCTATTAGGTGGTAGATCTCATGAACAAGAGTCTGAGGGTGACAAACTTCCTGGATATACACTGCTTATGGTTCACATAAAATCATGAAATCCTGCCAGTCATTTAAAGATGTTATTGATATAGACTGCCCTCTAATGTACAGCTGTGAAAACTGCAACAATTCCAAGCTAAAACTACAGATGAAACTTCCTTCTAGAATTTTTCAAAAAGTTTTTGCTTCATTATGAAGTTCTCTTCCATGGAACCAGGGGCTCCTAGCATCTGAGCCTGGGCTTAATGTTTTCTGAACAGCTTTCTATCTTGAACTTGATCATTATATCTCAAATAAATGAAAAGGAAGGCATGGTAAAAATTTGGATCTCTTTATAAGAAACTCATGTAATTTTTAAACTTCAGTTTATTGAGCATTTGTCCAGTATTTTATGTCAATACTCATAATAGCTACCTTAAAATTATTGAAATTATCTTTTTAGAGGCTGAGTCAGCCCACTGAAATAGTTTGTTTGGAGCAGTGGAATTATCAGCTTTTAAAAATTAAGGTATTTCACAAAAAACTGTAGGTTTCTGGCATCTTCTTAAAAGCGGGATATCTGCCACTACTGATCATACGCATTGTGGCAACAGTATTCAGCTAAAGAGGTCATAACTGGTATTTCACTAGTTGAAAGTTTAGCTTCTGAGCATTTCAACAATCATTTTCTTCTGAGTTACAAAAATGAAGACTCTTACTTCTTCTTCCCTTTAAGAGACCATATCACATTCGCTCCAGTACATCCAGTAAGGAAATTGCACACATGTTTGAGACTGCCATTGTGACCTACCCTTCTGCCTGGTCACAGGAAATGGTGTCACTTCTTAAAAAGGTAAGACTGTGCATCAAGAAGTGGTAAAAGAAAGCATATTTTCTGCTCTAGTGATATAAATCAGTATGTATAATATCGGGTCAGTAAACATAACACTTTCTGGAATGTTTGTCACAACTTACGGCTTTCAAAGACATAGCTTACATCAACCCCAAGTGTACTTGTGTGCCTCAAACTTTCTCAGACTCACTGTCCTAAATGCATTTCTTAATCTCTTTGTATTTCTTGGGTTTCCTTCAGTATCCCCCTATCCTTTTGCAATAATCCCTTCATCCATCTACTCACGTATGCCAAAAGCAGGGCTCATTCATTGTCTCCATATTTCAAGTTCTGGGATTTCACATTTTAAGTATCTTTTGAGTTTTTCTTCTGTCTTCATCCCTATTAATGTCTTCCAGTCCACCTGCTGTCATGCCTCATAACTGGCTTGTTCTCATATAGATTTTCTATTTCATTCTATTCTCCAGTTCATACTTCAGTTGAGTATCTTCCTGTTGGACTTAGAATAAAGATCAAAATAATTTGTATGATACAAAGGCTCTAACTACAAACTTGCTTTTAAACTTGTGTCTATGAACAGTTTCCTGCAGCTTTCTTCTTTTCCCTTTCTCTTTTTGTTCCTCCCTCTCACATAGCAGCCTGCTGTCACCACATCCTTTTGTACATGTTCATCTGTTTCCAGAACACTGTGTGTCACCTGAGCTCCTCTAGCTCCTTCCTTGGTTTCAGCACTACTCACCAAGATTTGCTGACTAGTTCTTAGTCCATGAATTTCTTCCTTCCAGATACTGAGAGCATTTGGAAGCATTTCTAGCAATTTGGCAGCGCTGTAGTATCTAACCATGTGGTCAGTGGACCTAGCTCATTGAACAGGTTCAAGCTTGTTTAGCTGATTATATGATGTGCAGCTGTATACTAGACAAACATGAAGGACACATGTTCACTTGCAAAGGTTGGAAAAACAAAAATATCTTGCCTTTCCTCATAGCTAGAATGGTATAACTTTAACTCTTAGGCCAAATAATCACTTCCTTGAGGACCCTTCCTTTGTGGAAGTTCCCTAATGCTTTGTCTTCATAGTATTTTTCTTGGTAACCATATAAACATTTTTATGATCCTTGAACTGCTATTTAAACTATAGTAAGCTACCTGAGGTTAAGAACTATGTCTGACTTATACCAAGTAGTGAAATTTGCTAGATATTTAAAGGAACGGGGGCCATAGCTTTTATGAGATTTCTGTAATGCCTATGTTCACAGAAAGGCCTAAACCAATTGTAGTAGGAATTCACTAGTTTGTTTGTAATAACAAATCAAAACAGAGTATAAAGAGCCCGAGAGAATGGGTTGCGTATTTTGTTGGTTGGTTTTCTTGTTTGGTCTGTTTTCCCTTAAGGAGAGAAAATTGCCCAGATTGGGGCTGGCAAAGGAAAACAGCTTTAGAGCCTACATGTTAAAAATCTGTGCCCCTTGTCTTCAGGGCCAAGGTTGCTGTTTTGGAAGGGGGGACACTGTCATCAGGAGTGTCAGTGCTGAAGAACCAAGCTCTCCATGAGCAAATATGACTCACCCCAAGGTTCCACGTTGATACTCCATGACGGTCCTTTCAAGAGCCTTCTCAAGGAGCACTGGCATCTCCCTGACGTGATGTTGGCTTTGGAATGTTAACAGGAAAAAGCCTTAGAGCCATTAGTAAAAATATGGAGCAGTTGCTGGGCATGGTGGCTCATGCCTGTAATCCCAGCACTCGGGAGGCAGTGACAGGAGGATTGCTGTGAGTTTGAGGATTGCTGAGTTTGAGGCTTGCCTGGGCTACATAGTGAGCTCAGTGCCAGCCTGAACTACAAAACGAGACCCTGTCTCAAAAAAAAACAAACAAAAATATGGAGCAGTAATTAATTTAGTAAGTTATATCTTACATGAGCTCCTCTAGCATAATTTAATTAGCTATAAAAACAGCTAAAATTTTTAGGGAGAATCAATTTCCCTTGTGAAAATATATGAAAATCTACCTCCTAACATCTGTGGCCATTCTATAAAGGTTTTTATTGCCCCAGGCTCATTGAATCCTGGTTACAACCTTATGAAATAAGTAATTATCCCTTTTTACAGATTGGTATTTTGAACTTTTGAGAACAACCTTGTCCATAGCTCATAAGGAGATCCAGGAATTGAAATAAATTTGACTCAGCAGGACAAATTAGTATCTGTTCTAATCAACCATGATGCACATTATTTACAGTGAGGTCAGAGAAAAGGGTATTGCTTTGTGTCTTTCAGTCCTACATTGAAAACAGAGAGAATTTGTAAGATGTTTTGTCCCCCTAAATTTTGACTTTTCTCCCAACCTCGATGTCTCTATTCCATTGGCAGCTACTTGAACTGAATCCGGACCAGCGATTTTCTTGTTTGAGTGACATTCAGAGCTTCCCTTACATGAACGGTACAAATTGGGATGCAGTTTTTGAAAAGAGGCTTGTTCCAGGTTTTATTCCTAATGTGAGTCAATCCTAACAACCCTGTAATACTTTCATTATGTGCTTGATCTATGCATTGTCTCATTAATTACACAACTGGTATAAAAGCCCAAATTCCTGTGTTATAGATGAGGAAACTGAGGCACACGTGAGTTAAGTTAATCAGTGGCAAACTAATCTAGATATAACGTGTTGAGTCCAAAGATCCTGAAAATATTTTATGCTGTGTTTTTGTTGGATAGAAGTTTAGTCTCCCAAGTTTTTTTTTCTGTAAATCTCCTGGCTCCAAAAAAAAAGGACTCTAATTCCAAAGATTTAATAATTTGTGCCTGTGAAGGTCTGTGAGCCAGAGAACTTAAGTCTAGGTTAGGAAGAAAAATTAATGTTACCATTCACCTTTCTTCCTTTACTATTGTTTGGTTTTTGTTTGGTACTAGAGATTGAACCCAAGACCTTCATACTGGGCCATAGTCCCAGCCAAATTTGTATTTTCTATTAGGAGGCAGAGACACTCTAAATTGTCCAAACTGGGCTTGAATTTGTGGTACTCCTACCTCAGTCTGCCAGAGTACTAGGATTACAAGTATGTGCCACCATACCTGGCCTTTGCTGGTTTTCTCTCATGGACCTATAAACTTAAGAACTAATTACTAAAAAATAATTCTTGCTGAGGACCCGAAAAAAGGGAATCTTTGTCTCAGTGGACTTTGCTGGCACACATCCACCTGAGTACAGACTGCTACTGCTGCTGGGCTCCACAACATGGGCCAGGAAGAACTTTGTCCTTCTTTCCTGTTGCTCTGTCCTTAAAACTGTTTTCTCCCTTACGCAGCACTCCCATCACCTAGCATGCCCTGGCTGCTGTTTACAGAAGTCATTACACTTCTACACGCCCATGGCGAGCACATGGCCAGAGCTTGAAAAGACTGAGTTGTTTCTACAAGTCTTCTATGGAGACATTATTCTTCCATATTCTTCCCAATTATGCATTTCTTGAACTGAATGTATAATTCAGTCTTAGACCTAGAGAGAAGGAACTAGAAGCCAGTAGGTTTTTATCAGCAGTAGGGGCTGAGGGTGAGTATCCAAGCCTTATCCTTAGGTGGGCCCATCAGGGACAAGTGCTGGACTCTGGACCAAGCCTGGTGTGTTTTTAGATTGTCACAGGAGTCTGAAGACCAACCTGTTTCCATTGCAGAAAGGCAGGCTCAATTGTGACCCTACCTTTGAACTTGAAGAAATGATTTTGGAATCCAAACCTCTTCATAAGAAAAAGAAGCGTCTGGCAAAGAAAGAGAAGGAGATGAGGAAATGTGATTCTTCTCAGGTGAGTCAGTCCCCACCGAGGTCAAGGCGAGGCACACTGGAGGCCTGTGTACACAATTCTCCCAGCATGCTGCTTCTGCCAGTGTGGAGAGGCCTGTAACAGCGGGGGGGGGGGGGCAGCTGTGACCACTGCCCTGATGTCTGCCCTTCTGTGACTAGGAACAGCAGTCGGGGAGCAGCAAGCAGCCTGTGTTTGGAGGACACAGTCCTCCCTTCCACTGTGGCTTCAGCAAGCTGTGTGCAAGCTGCTCTAGGACAGCCCAGCTGCACACTGGGAGGGGCAGGGTAGCTGGTACTGCGCATGTGTATGCACAAAGACTTGAAATTGCTAATAATGAACTGCTCTTTGTCACCTGCACCATCCTGGTGGAAGTTCTAGGACTTCAGTACACTCCAGAGTTCCGAACTAGGTGTACGAGATGGTTTTACTGGGCAGTTGCTGGATAAGTGGGGAGATTCCTACTCTCCCATCATCCTAGGAACCTCATTTAATTTCTGTTTCATAAACTACTTCGCTATTTATTTTCAGCCATCCCTTCCATAGCCAGCCTGTAGGTTATTGTCTATTTGTGGATCCTCATTCATTTGCTAACTGTTCCTCTGTTTTTTTCTCCACTGTTCCTCTTGTGAAGATGGGTCTTCTTCAAGAACACCTTGAATCTGTCCAAAAGGAATTTATAATTTTCAACCGCGAAAAGTAAGTCAATCCTAGGAGACCAGTAGCTGAGAGCATGACGGCCATTTAGGGATTTAATTGTTTTTAAACATTTTTATTTTTTATAATTATAAAAATGGTTACATATCTATTATAATTTTTTAATTGAGGAAGCCTTTTTTTCTCTTGTAAGGGATTTAAATTCTTTTTAATTGGTTAATTAAGTCTTGCATCAAGTTTGTGTCTAAGGGAAAGGCAGCAGATGGGGTGTGTACATTTACAGTCATTAATTTTCTTTCAGGTTACCTTGGCTCATTTATAAATTACTGAGTACTTGCTAAAGTAAAAAAGTTTAAGATTTTCATTTTTCTTCACAAAGAATAAAACTTTTTTTTTTCTTCTAAGAGTAAAGAGAGACTTGAATGAAGGACAAGCAAATTTAGCCTCGGAACAAACCAAAAACCCACAAGGAGAAGACAGCAAGAATAACAACCTATAAAGGCCTCAGTGCCTTCTTGGACATCTCTGGCTCATCCACACCAAGAAGAGCTGACAGTAGTTCTTGCCACTCCACACCTCATGCTTACAAACGTGAAGGAGCATCCTCCGAAGGGTGCAGCACGATCTAGAGAGAATTCCTTAGGCCTGAGCTCCTGGGATGTGATTTCACCACTAATTTACTATGTGACATTGAGCAAGTCATTTAATCTCTTTTTCTGCTTCAGTTTGTTCATCCAGAAGGAGAGAATCAGGAGATAGCTTTTCCTTGCCTTTTTATTGCTACAACTGCTATTCTACATGGTCTTTATATTTTAAAAGAAATATTTGGATGTAGATTTATTTTTGCATTCCTTCTGAATACACTGTGATGAATGGACATTGGCTACAGTGAGCCTCTTCAGAGCTAGAAAACCTCAGAAAGAGGTCAAAATTCCAAAGCCAGATTAGGTAGGAATGAAGAGTTCCATGGGGAAGAAAGGCATAGGGTCGGATTAAAAGGAGCATAGATTTACAGGACCTGAGGTGCTGTGCCGGGAGCCTTTCCATCCTGTCAGGTAGCAAGAGCCAACTGCACACACGGCTTCCAGCCTCCTCGTCCATGAGTGATATTGGTAAACCGAACAGTGATGATGCCAGGATTCCTAACATGGAAATCAGCAAGTGCTGCAAATCAGGGCAACTTCTTTTTCCCTTTCACCAAGCTAGTTATTAATATCAACACACCACTTGCCTTCTTCCAGTGTGCAGGATCTCTGAGGAGTGATGTGTTCTGAGAATTAGCTGAGATCTGGATCTGGAGAGGACTGGGAAGGACTGTCCCACTAACAGGATATTTACTCCCTATTCAAGGAAAAGCCAGGGATGGGGATTATATTGTATGTTAGAAGTGTATGTGTCAGAAAGTGAAATTTAATCCTTGGAAAATCCCTCTGTTAAATATAACACGAAGGAAGTAGCTTTCCTCAGTGAACCACAACACAGGGATTTGCTCTTCCATAAGGAAAGAAGTCACTGCTTTTGTATTATTCTTTATTTTTTATTACATTTTGGGTAATACTGTGAGTCATCATCCCTGTTTACAGACTAGAAGTCCTCTTAGAGCACAGGAGCTTACACATCTTTGAGGTCAAGTTCAGAATCCAAAGGACAGTGGTACCATGTCTCTTTTCCTCACACTTATTACAGGAATAACAGGTGGAATTGGCTGTTTAAAATACCACTCTTTTTCTTTATATAGTATTTATTTATTTGTATAGTTTAACTCACCTAAATACACATATTATATAATGACACCATACAGACACAAAGATCTTTACAGAAGGATCATTTCTGGCACCCCACTAATGACACTAGTTAGAGTCAAAAAGTGAACAGGCTTCATGGCGGTTTGTACTGACCCCTTGGCTCAAGATCATGTGGACCTGTCCTTGCCATTGAGGGGTATGGCCCCTGTGCTGGCAGTTATTTAGCAGCAGAGAATATTGCCCCTTTGCAAAGCTAGATGGATTGCAAGAGACAAGAGAAGAAAGAGTAGTGGCTGTCTGCCTGCTGCCACCAGCATTTTAGAGGGGGTCACATCTGGGCAGCAAAGCAAGCAAGCATAGAAAGTGAGAGTTGAGTTGATGATCAACATTTATGAATTAATAGGTCCAGAATTTCTGGCCCACTTGTGTAACAATATCTGTCTGCTTTAAGAGCAAGCATTTTTTTTTTGAGACAGGGTCTCACTTTGTAGTTCAGGCTGGCTCTGAGCTCACTATGTAGCCCAGGCAAGCCTCCAACTCAGCAATCCTCCTGCCTCTGCCTCCCGAGTGCTGGGATTACAGGCGTGAGCCACCATGCCTTGCACTGTGGTAATGTGGTATTGATTGCTGGTGGGCGTGAGTCTCCACGCCCAGCATTATATGTGGTTACCAGGGATCGAACTCAGGACCTTGTGCTTACAAGGCAGGCACCAGAACCACTGAGCTAGCCCTCCGGCCCAAGCATATTTTTGTTAAAACAAAAAGCACAAAACTGAAAGCCAACTCTTTTGTCTGTGTCATTTCCTTCCTGTACAGTTCTCACATGTTATTTGTTTTTGCTACTTTGGTTTGTTTCCAAAGACTGTCAGTGCAAAGCACTTACTCAAACTGACTTGAGAGAGAATGGGTTAAGTAATGGAAAGGAAGGTGGCCGAACTCAGCTCCAGACTGTAGCCCCTTTGCTGTCAAGAGCCACATGCCTACTTGCCAGCTTCTAGCCTCCTTTAGTCTTTATTCAGACCTTAATGTGCTGTGGACTCTGGAACCATCACCTGGTTTTTCCTCCTGTGAAGACTTTGTGTACCTCCTCAAAGGAGAGGTTTTCAGAAATGTTTATAAGGGCACTGAGACCACTGGGTTCTCCATGGTGCAAAAAAGTGAATGGTCTGTGCTGTTCACATTTGCACCATTTAACTGAGGACAGGAGCCCGCACATTCAGTGGGCTTATTTCTATGCCTAAAACACCACTGTGGGTTCTCAGACCCATGGACTCACTGATTAGAGAGCACAATGTTTTGGGAGTAGGACGGGCTTCCTGTGCTACTCAGATACAGCCACATTGTGATGTGGGCTCAGTCTGTACCCTGGTGGTGGAGTATGTACTTAGCATGTGTGAGGACCTGAGTTTGACTCTTAACACCACAAAAAACAAAGATGACAGAAAAGCACTCATTGGCAGAATAGCTAATTCTAAGCATTTGTACATTTTAAAGATGAGAATGACACTTTCTACAAATAAACAAAAACCCCCTAAATTCTCATGCTGGTTGTTGAAATCAGGTCCTTTGGTTCTGTTTTCTAACTTGAGCTGAATGTGAATCGCCCCCTGGATGGATCATGGCTCATCTAGATTCCCCATAAGGTTCAGAGCTGGGAATTTTAAAAGCAAGGCGACAGATACAGTTCTTTTGTCTGGCGCTCCTGGAATCTTTTTTTTTTTTTTTTTTTGGAACAGCTTCCTCCCTTTTCTACACAGCATCTGAAAAGCCTGACTTGGCTTTGAAGATCAGAACATCCTGATTACAGCTCTCTGGCACTGCAGTGAAGCCTCACTTTTGTGCATTCAGCAACCTCAGAGAAGAGCCCCAGGACGCGGTAGAGGTCCTCATGTCTCCGAGGGAGTTGTGCTAAGGAGCACAGGGCCACACGGAAGCAGGGCTGTGGGCTGAGGCCAGTGCTTGGGCAGGAATAAACTTGGGGCACCACAGAGCACTACTCAATTCAGTAATCTAATTAAGTAGTAGTTAGGCTTCATCTGTTAGAATTTTAACCAGCAATGACGTTTCCTATCATTATAGCTTTCCTAGATTGGATGAATGATTAAGTTAACTAGCAAGAAAGTATTAACACAGCTACTAATGGACCAGTGTTGCTGCTTGTGGCTGATCAGTGACGCTAAAGCATTAGTACTTCAAAAGGTCAATGGAAAGGCATGAGAAGCACTGTTTGTTTCAGTACCCAGCTGTTCCTCTGTTCTGTGTATACACATCCTGTTCCCTCCTTCTGTCCACCTAGGATTACTGTTTATTATACACGTGGTATGTGTGGTGATGTTAAACATGGATGTTAAAACCCAAACTTCCCTTTTCTGGAATGAGAATGTGCTTCAGCAGAGCTGCAGTGCCCACATGCTTCTGTGCATTAAATGTCTTCTGCAACTGTCAGCTGTGTGTGTCTGTATCATGTGTTTCCCTAGAGCTGTTATGAAGGTGCCAAAGTGATCTGTTCTTACTGTAGTAACCTGCAGTGAGCGTCCCTCGGCAGATAAGCTGGTGTTAGAAGCAATGTTCTGTAACGTCAGAATGTAGCACATCTCACCTATCGACCTACATAGAAACTAAACCCCGACCCTCCGGTATATTCACACTTCAGAGAACACAGTGTAGAATCCACTTCCTGCCAGTCACCAAGACCTCATTTAGCACCTTCCTCTTTACCATTTTGTCTTCTTTGCTCCACCAGAGCAGCAGATGTCCCAAGACCTATCAGCTAGGATGGGCAAATAACAGAGTTGTGACTCTTGTTTCTGCCTTGGGAGAGACAGAGAGAAAGGAGCTTCGAGTAGAACCAGCAGGCCCCATAGCAAATCTCGGGCTCCCCAGGCCTTTCCTGGAATAAATCAGCTGTTGTGATTCCTTATGGGCCTTAAAGTCCTACATGCCAAGTCCTCTGTTTTCCAGGTCCTGTAAGTGTCCTGTTGTGTTGTTCTTGTAGCCAGATGAGTAAAAGCCATGTGTAGAGCTCTTGCATCTGAAAAGTCCAGCTTTAACTATGAGTGACGCAGGAGAGTTAAGGCCTAACTCCCCACCTGAAACATGAGTTCGTGTTCTCTAAAAATCAAAGAATGAATTTTAGGAACGACAGAGGTTTGAGTAGGAAAATTTTATTAAGAATGAAAGCTTCTGCCTTAATAGAGACAGA
>PVIC010017920.1:17318-32179 GCA_004025085.1 Thryonomys swinderianus
CCCTGAGCTCACTATGGTGCCCAGGCAAGCCGCCGCGAACTCAGCAATCCTCCTGTCCCTGCCTCCTGAGTGCTGGGATTACAGGGGTGAGCCACCACGTCCGGCATTGTGGTATGCGGTGTTGATTGTTGTTGGGCGTGTCTCTACGCCCAGCATTGTATGTGGTTACCGGGGATCGAACTCAGGTCCTTGCGCTTGCGCGGCAGGCGCTGGAACCACTGAGCTAACCCTCCGGGCCCCAGACAGGAATTTTTGACTCTGACTCTTCCGGGGAGGTGGGTTAAAGTCTCAGCCTCCACCCCAGGAGGTTGGCGCCTTCTTTAGAATATCTGATGGCTGCCTATTTGGAATCTCAATGACAGCTATTTATTGTACATCGGTGGGGTAGCTTTTCTCTGGCAGAACCTCGAAGTGAAGTTCACTTTTTTTGTTTTCTTTCAAGGGCCAGGCCTATCTATCTGCCTACATATGTCTAGCTGGCTTTTCTACCTATGAGGGTGATCAAAAAATACAGTGAATGCTAATTTTTTTAAAAATGTAATACAGTGGGCCAGAGGGTTAGCTCAGTGGTTCCGGCGCCTGCCTTGCAAGCGCAAGGTCCTGAGTTCGATCCCGGTTACCACATATAATGCTGGGCGTGGAGACACGCCCACCAACAACACCACATACAATGCCGGACGTGCTGGCTCACACCTGTAATCCCAGCACTCAGGAGGCAGAGACAGGAGGATTGCTGAGTTTGCGGCGGCTTGCCTGGGCACCATAGTGAGCTCAGGGCCAGCCTGAACTACAAAGCGAGACCCTGTCTCAAAAGCAAAAAAAAAAAATGTAATACAGTAAAAGGTACATTGCTGTTAATTCTCTGCAGAATACTCCACCTCAGTTCAAATACACTTACTTCATCATTCTTGCCATGTAAGCAAGTGTCTCCAGTTGCAAGACTCCAGGAAGTGTCTCCTAAGTGTATTCAGTTGTACTGTCCTGGCTGCATTGATGTCTTGAGTTGGTTCACACCATTTACTTTTCATGGTCAGTTTGACTCAAGAAGAGCCAGAAGTCACAGTCCCCAAGTCAGTAGAGCCAATGAGTAAAGTGAATGAAAGTCCACTATAATCTTTTTGCAAGCTGTTCCCCACTATTTGAGAGAACTTCTTTTCTGTTTCAGAAGGTGGCAAGAAAGATGAGATATTTGGGTTCAAAGTGAGAGGAAGTATTCTAAAGGGGACTGATGACAATGTGTCTTTTACTAGAATAAAGTTCTTTTTTTTTTTTTTGAGACAGGGTCTGGCTTTGTAGTTCAAGCTGGCTCTGAGCTCACTATGGAGCCCAGGCAAGTTTTGAAGTCAGCAATCCTCCTGTCTCTGCCTCCAGAGTGCTGGGATTACAGGCGTGAGCCACCACGCCCCCGCACTGTGGTATGTGGTATTGATTGCTGGTGGTCGTGAGTCTCCACGCCCAGTATTGTATGTGGTTTCCGGGATCGAACTCAGGACCTTGTGCTTGTGAGGCAGGCGCCGGAACCACTGAGCTAATCCTCTGGTCCTAGAATAAAGTTTTTAAAGTGTAGTTTGATAACACACCCTATGTGATTCATCTGTGCAGGTTACTCAGGGCCTTTTACTTCCATTTCTTGACCTTGGTTGGTGCCCCCTTTGTAATAGGTTAGTGTTAGGAGAGCTGATTCCAGAAGGTTCTTTGGAATGACAGGGCCCTTGTACATATTCAGTGATCTCGTTCCTCACTGTCCAGAAGTGACTCAGTCCCTGACCTCAGGTATGAAAGTCAGTGGATTGTTCACTAGTATTTTTAAAATGCCACTTCTTCCTTTTTGCATCCTGTTCATTCTAAGTGCTGACTATTCCCTTAAGACCTCTTGAAACCTTAGGTGAGCTCAGTGTTCCTGGTCAGGATCAGGAAGACGTAATTCAACAGTAACAAGTTTGAGCCATGAGACTATGGACCAAAGCTTTTAAAAATAGAACTTTGGGGGGCCGGAGATTTAGCTCAGTGGTTCCAGTGCCTGCCTCGCAAGCGCAAGGTCCTGAGTTTGATCCCGGTAACCACATACAATGCTGGGCGTGGTGGCTCACACCTGTCATCCCAGCACTCAGGAGGCAGAGACTGGAGGATTGCTGAGTTCCAGGCTTGCCTGGGCTACGTAGTGAGCTCAGGGCTAGCCTGACTACAAAGTGAGACCTTGTCTCAAAAACAAACAAACAACAACAAATAGACCTTGAACCTCAGTTGTAAAATAATTCTTTGTGAGCCCAGTGCAGAATTTACCTGGTTTCTGAATCAGATATTGTATCAAAGGTACTAGTGCAGCAAACCAGAAGGATGCACCAGATGTGAGAGCAGTTCATTAGAAAGCTGCCCTCCCCTGGGCCAGATCCTCCCTGCCTCCCCACCCTATGCACAAACCTGTCCCCAGGCTACAGTCATGCCTTCAGGCCAGAGAATGGTGCCACAGCTGTTGCTGCCTCTGCCTTCCCAGCATTCATTCCCTCTTCTAGCTCCCAGCGCTTTTTTTTTTTCATAGAGTAATTTTCTTTTTTTTTAAATTGCATTCTTTATTGGTACACTTTGCATACATCTCATACTCCCAGATAACAATGGGAAATTTGTACCAATATATGACACAATCAATTCTCATTTTTACCCATATCCCCACCCATACCTCCCCACCCCCATATACATGCTCTTTTATTTTCTTTCAGAATCATATTTATTCCTTCCCCTCATTACATCCCCACACCAAATTTCCTTTGGAAATTTCCCATTCTGAAAAGATTGTCATACTACTAGAGCTCATTTGCATCTACCAGTGCTCATATCAACGAGAAGATCCAATATTTACCTGTCTGTGCTCTATTGATTTCACTCCTTACCATGTCCTCCTGGTGCATCCATTTGTACCTAAATGAATCAATCTTGTCATTCTTTATGGCAGAATAGTACTCCATTTTATATAAAAAAAACACATCTTCTTTATCCAGTCTCCAGTTGATGGGCATTTGGGTTGTTTCCAAGATAGAGCTATCACAAACTGAGCTGCTATGAACAAGGGTGTACATCTATCTTTCCACTGTGATTTTCTAAATTCTTTTGGGCATATTCCTAGTAGGGGGATGGCAGGGTCAAATGGGACCCCTAGTCCTAGTTTTCTGAGAAATCTCCACACATATCTCCACAAAGGTTGCCAAGTCTGCAATCCCACCAACAGTGGAGAAGGGTTCCTTTCTCCCCACAGCCTCGCCAGAGCCAGCTTTATTTTCTTCATGGAGTCACTGAATCCATATAGTTCACAGCTCACATGGCCCAAGGGCTGAGCCTGTGACTCGGTGTGGCCAACTCGCTGTGGTCACTGGCCACTGTGACAAGTGCATGGTGGACACATAACAAGACCACAATGGTCAGAGCTCACCTCCAGCTGGAACTAAGGCTAAGGGAATCTCTCTCCTTCTTTTGAGGTTCATAAGCAAATGAGATAGAAACATGGAGATGCCAATCACCAGCTTTGCCTCCATGCGGAAAGATCTTTCTTGGGAAAGAAGTAACTACTAAAGGCCACCAGGGTTAGGTGCAAAGAAGTGGCATTCCAATGGCAGGGCTCTCTGTGCTTCTTCCATCCACCCAGGCTACAGCCTGCCCAAACCCATCGCTGAACTCACTTCCTCCTTCCAAACCTTCACACTCATCCCTGTACCCTAGTCTACCCTTTCCAGTGAAAAAAAATGACCTGCACAAGTTAGTACTAGATCTCCCCACAGGAATTCAGTATAATTGATTTGATGGAATGTGAAAAGATGACACAGGGTAGAAGGGTTCAAAGTCAAAATCTTTTGAAAACACTGAATTGGACTTTTATTTCCTTATTGTTTTTTTTATACTGGGCATCCAACCCAGGACTCTGAATGTGGTAGACAAGCAAGCATGCTACCACTGAGCAAGAGCCCAGCTCTGGATGAGTTCTAAAGACTTCTTATTACAGGATTTCTCAGAGCCTTCAGTTTGCTGATAATCACCTTAAAGCTCTCAGTGGAGCAGACATAGGAAATAGTTTCTTCCATTTGATTCCTAGAGATAAGTTTGTTACTTTGGCATATGTTTAGTTGGAGTTTTTGCCCAAGTCTAGATTTTTTTTTAGGAAAGAAGAGTATGTTTACAAAGCAAACTAATAGCAAAGCTTTAAGGGATGACCAAAAAAAATAATAATAATATCTTAAGTTTTCTCCTGGACTTGACTAGATTCACTGCAAATGACAAAGCCTTCTATCTTGGTACGAAATGTGAGAATCCAAAGGAAAAACCCTAGTCATTCCCCATTGTTTCCATCATGCTTATCAAACTCAGTAGCCTCAGCTAATAACAGCCTCAGTGAAAAAACAGAAACCATAAAGTCTCCTCTGGGACCCTACTGTCCCCACATGTGCCTCTCTAACTGTTCCCATCCTGTCGTACAATTCGGACATAGTAAGTGGAACAGCACGTAATACAGAAGGCTGCTGATAATTCTATAGGTTTTTTTTTCCTTTTTTTTTTTTTTGAGACAGGGTCTCACTTTGTAGTTCAGGCTAGCTTTGAGCTCAATATGTAGTCCAGGCAAGCCTCGAACTCAGCAATCCTCCTGTCTCTGCCTCCTGAGTGCTGGGATTACAGGCATGAGCCACCACACCCGGCATTCTATAGTTATTTTTATAAGCAGGTTTACATTAACAGTCACTTCAGGAACGTTTTTTCTTTAATCTCAGCTATCTCAACACACAGTTTTCTTCACAGTTCAAACTAAACAGCTCTTCGTGTTCCTGAGACGCCACACAGCTAGCACCAACCACAGGGAGGTTTGCTGTCTGTTCGTATGCACCGGACACGGGGACTGAACACCCACACACCATGCGTGGGAGTCTCTCGGGGACTCAGGCTGGGACGGCTCCGGCAGGCCAGGGAGGCTTGTGGCAGGAGATGAAGCTGGGAAGTATCCACCCTGTGGGAAGGGGAGTCCCAGGGTGAGCAACGTGGGTCCAGGCTCAGGCTCCAGAACTTGGGAGGAGAGAAGGCCTTTCTGGGATAGCCATGGAGAACAATCCCACGGTATGACAGACTTCTAAAGAAAAAGCCATTTGAAGCATGACTGTCATCCCACGAGTTTCTGAAAAGGAAAGGCATTAATACCAGTTCCATAGATAAATTCTCAGTGAACCACCCACTCTGCAGTCCTCACCAAAGCGCTCCAACTGGAGGAAGAGGTAAGAAAGCTGGGGCTGGCTGGGCTGTCCTCAGAGAGGGCGAAGCCAGGAGGGGAGACGGCCAACAGCAGCCGGCACTTTGAGGTTATCCTGACAGCACAGGAAACTCAGGCCTAACAGAAAGTTCTAGTTGGATGCTGCCTTTCGGAAGCCCCAAGGGCAGATCACCAGTCAAGCTTGGAGCAGCACAGAGAACCCAGTGCGCTCCAGGATGGTGCAGAAGTGGACACACACACTGCAGTATATTTACATGTCTCTTCCTCCATCTGGTGGCTATGGGTGGTACTGCACTCTATCGAAAGCCCAGCCTGGCTACTGAGGTATATATCTGGCATTACTCCCTTTGTATATAAAAGTCATTCTGAATTCCTTGGTAGGCTCTCAAATATTTGAAATGTAAATTAAAGCTAAATTTTTTCCTTTGTACACACGTTTACCTTAAAAGCACCAGCAGAGCCTTACGGTAGCAAGATTCCCTATTAAGAGGTGAAAGGCTTTTTCATGGTTAAAACAGAAAGTAGCTTGCCATGGAAAATGTTTTTTGTTAGCCATTTCTAAATTCTTTGTAGCTAACTGATCACTTCTCTTTGATCTTCAGTTTACTAAAACCTGGAGTGGGCTGAGTGAAGCTCAGTGGCAGAGGGCTTGCCTAGTTTATAGAGGCCCTGTGTTTGATCCCAGTAGCATAAACAAAAACAACTACCGTTGAAGACTGGTTTCTCTCTCTTTTTTTTTTTTTTTTTTTTTGAGACAGGGTCTCGCTTTGTAGTTCAGGCTGGCTCTGAGCTCACTACGTAGTCCAGGCAAGCCTCAAACTCAGCAATCCTCCTGCCTCTGTCTCCCGAGTGCTGGGATGACAGGCGTGAGCCACCATGCCCGGCGAAGACTGGTTTCTCTTAAGCACTTAAAGGGTGTGTGAGGCCTGCTCTTCTCTTCAAAGTACTTAGTATGCAGGTTTGTGGGTTCAATGAGCTGGATTCTCCAGGGCACAGAAATCTCACCCCAGGCTTACAGTATGTTTTTCCTGTGTAAAGAGGTGTCTCCTGGTAACCCCCACTCCCTGTGTCACTCACAGAATCTGCTCCAAAATGGACAAGGGAAATGCAAACCCTCCGCCAACTTCCTTCACTGTCCCTTCAGGAAGCTTCGTCCTGACACTGAGACTCACTCTGAGATTTTGGTACCACAACAGAGGTCCTTCAAGGGTCTGCCGGTGTAAGAGGAAACAGGGAGAACTGAACCAGGTTTACAAAGTGTTCTTTCTGTGTTAGGCAAATGGGAGTTGAAAGTACTTGAGAGACACAGAACTTGGGTAAAGAAAAGAAGTTTATTCGCTAGTGAGGTCAGCCATGAGGAAAATGAGTCCCGCTCAGCTCGACTGACCCCTGTTGCAGTTTTCCCAACAGTTTTAAAGAAACTGGAAGGGTATCATCTGGATTTACAATCCCAGGTTTTACAGATCTGCATGTCAGCTAGCAGAACCTTATCAGGGGCCAGGCAGTTTCCATGGTTACACGTAGTTACTTTTCAGGAAAGTGGCAAATCTAGTAGATTAGTGAGCAGGGGGAGGTTACAATTTACTATACACAGGTGTGCTGGGAGTCAACAGAGAGGGATCTTCTAAAAGAGGGTTAATTAACATCATAAAGCAATTTTTAAAAACCAGGCTCTACAGGATAAACAAATGGCTAATTAAATCAGAGGCTACTTTCATTCACAATTTTATCTCTGTGAAATACTGTGAAGGAGGACTGCCACCAGCTCGGGTCCCAGCTATTGCAACTGCATTCCTGCAGTCAGGTTTCCCATGACATTCCCCCATTTCTTTTTATTAGGCTGAATCTTCAGCCACTTGTATAGAACACATGTATTGATCATCAGTTGCTACTAACGTCTGGTTAGACCATATCGCTTGGATTCTTTGGGTGATGAATTTAGTTATCCAATTAATGAAGCAAGGTCCTATTGTCCCTACGAACAATATTACCATTAACGGCCCACTCAGCACCCCTAGCCAGGGCTTCAAATTTAACAGAGCCCAACCTCCCCAGGTTGTTTCAGAGGGCTCATATTTACTTTTCATTTTATTTAATTGTTTTTTGAGCCAAGTCATAGACTCTCTTACCATTCCTGATTGATTGGCATAATAGCAGCACTCTTCTAATTAGAGACAGGTCCCTCCACATCTAGCCGTGAGTAAATCAAGCGCTCTCCTATTCTGGAGCACCACATCTGCTAGTGAGTCGATCTGTCCCAGCAGCATTAGGATAGAAGCCCGGACTTCATTCAGCCCTTTTTTGGATGTCTTGTCCCAGAGACAGATATTGTTGCTGTCCCAAACCTAATGCTGCACCACTAAGTGTGAGACTCCTGGCTATAGTCAGTCCAGCCAGTATAGGGAAGACAATAAGATCTCTTTTCTTTCTGATTTCTACCTTTTCTGGGGCCCTGATTTAGAGGGAAAACTGCCTCATAGTCTGAGGTGTGTAGACATTTAAATTGGGTGTTAGGATACCCAGTCCACAAAGCCCTTGAGTTCTGGGAGAGAATGTTCGGTATAAACCATCTCCACAAATGAAGAAAGTTTCTTTAGGGACACTCAGGTTGTGGACCAGTTTCTAGACTATTACAGACCCCAGGTATATTAGCAGTGTGGGCTTTTTAGTAGACAGGAGCTATTTTCAATTAACTCATGGGGCTCTTTCAGGAGCCTAACAGCGGGTCCTTGAGTCAGATGGATTTTTACCTTGAAATGTTATTCCTAAGGTCTGGTAAGTTAATTGGCTCAGGGGGGCACAGACCCAGCAATTAGAGGCGAGTTTTGGGTCAGTTACCATGAGCAGTTTATGAGTGTTATTTATGGTCTGAACCTTATCTATTTCTGTATAATTAGTCTTATTCGACCTGATGTTCTCTAGTTCTTTAATCAAAAGGCTCTCCCCAACTTTAGGCCGACTCGTGGTTCAGACCTTTTTAATCATTAAGTCCCAGTGTGTTGAAGAGCTTCTACTTATCTAAGATGGGCTTAACCTTTTCACCAATTCGCCAAGATGGGCCAGGATGGCTGGGCTGGCTAATACGTGCTCAAAATACTGCACTCTTGCAGTTTGGCCTTTTAACAATTTGGGATCCCACAGATCAGGAAGAACAATCTCTAGTGGGTTACATTTCCCTTGTTTACAGGTCTGACAGTCTGGGAAGTGTACATTCCACTTTGGGGGCAGTGGACGTCGAGTGCTGTCCCAATTTACAATCACTGCCCTTGTTTTGTCTCTCTGGGCTATGCATAACTTCTGTTCCCTGTCATATCCTCCTCAATCTATGATCTCTGGCCAGCAATAATGGTGGCATGGGCAGGCACCGACTATAAATTTCATAGGATGCCCCTCTGGTTCCCATTTGACTGTCTTAATCAACCTGGTCTGGGCATCAAATTTTTGGTCCCCAGGTTGATATATACTTAAGTCAAAATCCCAGTGTCCAGCACTCATAAACATAAAATTACCTGTGAAAGTGATACTATACACCAGAATACAATAGCTAGCAAACATTTTTCCCAAGTGTTCCAATCTGGTGAGGGGACAGTGGCTAAAGCTATGCCAAATAAAACTGCAAGGGCGAGATAAATGATACAGAAACCCACACCCAGCAGAGTTCCAAAGGTAACAAAAGTGAGACACGCATTCATGAGTCTGCCTTTTAGTTGCCCCTTTAATTCTTCAGCTGTGTGTTGACCTGTCAGCCTCCAGGGAGACTGGAGCAGGGCTTTGAGTTCGCCGTCTCCCAAGCTTTTTCAGCCATGCATTGAACTGTCAGGCTCCGGAGTGA
Source organism: Thryonomys swinderianus (assembly GCA_004025085.1). Classification (NCBI taxonomy): domain Eukaryota; kingdom Metazoa; phylum Chordata; class Mammalia; order Rodentia; family Thryonomyidae; genus Thryonomys; species Thryonomys swinderianus. Next base: position 26,393 of record PVIC010017920.1, read on the forward strand.
CAGGAGCTTTGAGTGACAGGAGGAGGGCTTTGAGTCCGTCGTCTCTGGAGAGTTTCTCTCAGTAGATCAACCGGGTCCAGCTGTCAAGTCCAAGTGTCCCTAGGATAAGACCTTTTTATCTTTGAGTGGTGGACCCATGGCTGTATTTCTGTACCCTTGATTGCTGTGGGAGTAGTCATCAATAACATAAGGCACAGGTGGTGCATCTCTGGCAGATGGTAGCACAAAGGGTAGGAAGCTAAGGAATGTAGTAATATCTTTTCAGGAGCTTATTTAAGGCAGTTTTTCCTGTATGGGTAAGGTCATGGTGTCGCCTTACCCATGCATAGGCTATCCTTTTTGAGATCACTATGTGTCCACCTGGAAATATCCAAGAATCATGCATTCCCTTTTTTGCCTTCTGATTCTTTTGACCATTTATCTTTTTTGTTGAATATCTTACGGTGCTTTCTGGGGACTCTGTTTCTATAGTTAGGAGACTTCCGATTATCTCTGCGGGTGAATTAGCAGCCGCTTTTGTTGCTTTATCTACTTTTGCATTTCCAAGGGCCACTGGGTCTTCTAACTTTTGATGTCCCTGACAGCGAATTACAGCAGCTTTTAGTGGTGCCTACACAGCATAGCTGCAGTCCTGCCATACCTTTCAAGCACTGTCACCTCAGGAAGGATTTAGCTGGCAGACTTGGTATGGGAAAAATTTTCCTTAGTTCTTGCTGGTTCCAGTCGCCAGAGCAACAGTTGGTGATGGATGAGGCAACAATGTCAGCACAGCCACTTGACACAAGCGCAGCCCTTGCAGCTTGGCAGGACCCGGGGGTGGCTGCAGTGGGCTGGGCGGTTAGGCGTTGTCTCTGTTCCACTTTGCTTGAGCGGACACAGCAGAGGTGGGGCTGCGGTGCTCAGCGCAGCTAGCAGCCCCGCCCCCCATGGTACCCAATGTGCTGGTCTGGTGTGCCCTCTGGCACCCAGGGAACTGGCATGCTCCCTCTTGGGTGGTACCCAGCTCGGTGCCACTGTGCATGCACTGTGCAGCAGGTGTGCACATGGAGTTAGATTGGTGGGCAGCATGGGGCTGTGCACATCCAGCATCTCAGGGGCTCCTTCTTATTACCTTTTTGAGCTCCCAGTCTGTGTCTTTTGAAAGCATCATAGTTAAGTCCAGTTTTTTTCAAGTTTTCTTGGTGACAGCTTTTTGAATATCTATATTATCAAACACCTTTTGGCCTACACCCAAGAGCTCAGACTCTGTTTTTTCCCTGAAATTTTACCTTTTTAAAAAATATAATATCTGGGTCTGACTAGAAAACAAAAAGCCAAATTTATAGCAGGCAGTTTCTTGGAGCTTTTAGGTCAATGTGACTTAATGGGTTTCTGAAACCCTCTCCAAGAATGCTCTGGGAGACTCCGGATTTTTTTTCTGTTGAACTGCACTCACCTTTAACTCTCCTGTCGTAGTCGTCGCCCAGAAGTTCCAGGTGGTATGTGTTTAGTTCCCTCTTACCGTGGTTGATATTTGAGTCCCAGCTGGGTTGGGTTGTGGGCAGGAGGCCTTTAAACAGTGCCCTCGGCCTCAGAGTCAGGAGTGGGTGGCAGTACAGTGGGCACCAGGTGTTTCTTCTCTGCAGCAGGCATCAGCTGCAGAAAACTCTCTCCCAGGACTCAGAGCCAGCTCTGTGGCTTCCTGGAGAATGCGATCTCTTTCTTACAGTAAACAGACTTAAAGAGAGAGCTGGACACAAACCTTCCCCCTGGCTGAGCTTCCCTGGGGGAGGCTGAAGGCTTAGAAGACCTGTGGGGAGAGAAATTATCACGGGCCACCAGCTTACCAGAAGTAGCCCATTAGGCATTCACATTTTATACCTGGCTACACACCAGCGAACTGTAATCCGGCCTGGTCTGGCTACCATGCCGTCTCGGTCATCCAACAGCCTTGGAGGGTGAGCGAGGACACGGAAATACAACAACCAGACTCCACATGGATGCAGAACTTCTCTTTATTTTTTGGATGTTACAGGCATTCACAGAGGGCGCCTTGGGATGTGATTGGATGAGAGGGCGGGAACAGTGCTCGTGGCAGGTTGTGATTTGGCACAAAGGCAGAAGCTGCACTTAGCAATGTAGGATTGATCTGCGTCACCTGTGTCACCTGCATCACCTGCATTTGTGCATTGCTATAGTTTTTAAAGGGGCATGCCCTCTTTTCGTCGGGGGAGTGGTACAGGGAGAGAGAGAGAAAGAGAGAGTAAGTGGAAATATCTGGAGAAGGGTTTGGCCACAGCAAACCAGTCTTTTTACCAGAGACAAATACAACACTGAACACAAAATGAACAAGACAAACATGGCGCCAGACAAATGTTACCTGAGTGACCACAAAAGACTCGAACCCCCAGTGTCACTCTAACCATAAGTGACTCAAGCCATTGCAGTGAGCCCCTTGGACAGAGGAGTGTTATGTCACGTCCAATCTCCTCTTGCCCACCCTGTGGGCAAGACCCAAAAGACCACAAGGTCTTTACCTCTTGAGGCTTTTTCCTGATAAAGTTCCTGGTGGCAGAACCAAAACTTGCATGCCTCCCTCTGTGGTCACCAGACCTGGGGCCCCAGAACACCGCGGGTTGGCCTTCTACCCCAGAGCCAGACTTAGCACAGATGGCCCAAGCAGCAGTATGGCTCCAACACAGTCGGCTGAGAGATCTCGCTTGGGCCTCCAATGTTGTGCCCAAGTCCCACCGAGACAATCCCTCAGGACATGACATGATCTTAAAGTCCAGCAACTGAGGGCCATCCTTCCATGTGGAAGAAGGCACCCACTTAGACTAACACACAGTATTTAAAGGCAAAATTTACTACTTCCCCACCTGTTACGAGGTTTCTATGCGAAAATGATTAGATCATTCTATCGTTAAGGTGCAGAAGCGCGTCGTTACAGAAGCCAATAGCAACAATTACATCACTGGTTACTATAGAATAGTAAGTTTTAAAACATACAATCTGCGGCTGCGCCCATTGGTTGGGTGATCATTTCCCAAGGAGACAAATTCCTGGTTCACAGGGAGGTTATAGGATACAAGTAGAGATTTTTTTTTTTAACAAAATAGCTGTTTTTATGTCAAATTGGGTCTTACAGAATCAATTTTTTTTTTTCTGAGATAGGGTCTCACTTTGTAGTTTAGGCTGGCCCTGAGCTCACTATGTAGCCCAGGCAAGCCTCAAACTCAGCAATCCTCCTGTCTCTGCCTCCCCAGATGCTGGGGTTACAGGCATGAGCCACCATTCCCAGCATTGTGGTGTGTGGTACTGATTGCTGGTGGGCGTGAGTCACCACGCCCGGTATTGTTGTAAGTGGTTACGGGGATTGAACCAGGGACTTTGCACTTGCTAGGCAGGCACTGGAACCAAGGAGCTAAATCCCTGGCCCCAGAATCAATTATTAAATTATTTGAGTTTTAACAGAAACACAACCCAAGCTCAGAAGGAAATTATTATCAAGCTCCTCCTCTTCCGCTAGGCGGGCCCACGTGACTCTGCTTCCTTCCCGGGCCCCTGGAGCTCTGCTTCTGTGGCGAGTCCAGCTCCGCCGGAGGTCTCCGGAAGCCTGAGGCCCAGCACGGTGAGTGCACACAGTGCCCAAAGGCCCAAGGGGAGATGCGCTGGGACCTTCGGAGCCGGTCGTGGTGGCCGGACCTCCATCGTGCCGCACAGGTCTGCAGGCCGCAGTCTGCCCTGGGCTGCAAGGTTTCCTCTTCCACTCCGGAGAGAAGGGGGAGCTGCAGCTGGGGCCCAGGCGTCCGGCCCTGTCGCTGGGGGTGACTCCGCCCTGCCCTCGGAGCCGCTGAGCAGATTCCTCGCTGGCTTCTGGGTGGGGCTGGGTCCTTACATCAGCATGAACTGGTGTTTCAAGTATCTAGCAGGTTGGGAATTAGACTTGCTTCCCTGTATCAGTGCTGTCCATGCCTGCGGAGCAAATTCACCCACCACCTGGATGCTTCCTTGGCAGCGCTACACTGCGGCCCTAAATCTCCTCAGGTTGTGAGTGAAGGCGTGGAGTATCCCGGATCCTGAGCTGTAGTTCCCACGGTCCCCAAGGGCATCCTTTCTTTCCCCCAGGGATCATGAACTTCTAAGTGTACAGGAAGCGGGGTCGCCAACCCAGTACCGCAGCTCCCCACTATTCCCCAAGCAGCTTCTGGGTCTTGCAACAAATTTCTTAAATTCTGTCTCTGCACATATTCTTTTCCTTTCTGTTTGGTACTGGGAGTTGAATCCAGGACCTTAGATCTTCTAGGCACACACCAACGCTGAGGTGTGTCCCTAGCCAGAAGATCTACAGTTTTCATTGTTGTTTAATCCAGTCATTTAAAATGCTATTCTTTGTTTTTGGTTTTTGTTACCAGGGTTCAAATTTGGGGCCTTACCCTTGGAAGCCAGGCGTGAAGCCACTGCTTCGGTTTATGTTGGCTTCTCTGTTGCTCTGAACTGTATAAATAAGTCTTAGATACTTAGGAATTAAATACAGGTTTTGCTTGTATTGCTATTCCTTGGTATTATTGCATTACTATAGTTTCGTAATATATGTGTCAAGTGATGATAGCAACCCATTACTCTAATAATTCAGAAGTTTCTTGAGTAAATTTCTATGTGCATATTTTTTCAACTTTTGAAAGAATTTGAGATGTTTATGTTTTGGTCTCCTATTATAAATTATGCATGTTGTAATTTCGATGATGTAGATCAGTCTGGAGGGAAATGGTCACTTCTGTAATGAATTTTATTCATCTGCACATGGTGCATGTAATCGTCTATGTGCCTTTGTAAATTTTTATTTCACCTCTTTGTACCAATACTGCTGAATCTTATGCCTATAATGGGGGTATTAGCCAAGCTGTTTGCCCAAATCTATAATGGCAACTCTCCATCCTTCTTCAGTTCATGGGATTTCAGTTGTTCCCTGTTTTCATCAATATTATTTGTTTGGCTATCTAATATGATTTTATTTTGTATTTCTCTGATTTCTAAAGATACCGAGCTTTTTGCTAAATAATGAATATTTAGTATGCCATATAAGTATCTTGCCTGCCTTTGTATATGTTAAACTGTCCTTGCACACCTGTGATGAAACCTAATCAATCAAAAAGTACAGTGCTTTTTTGTTTGTTTTACTTTTTGTTTTTTGTTTGTTTGTTTTTACATAGTGTCTCAATTTGTAGTTCAGGCTGGGCCTGAGCTCACTATCTAGCCCATGCAAGCCTTGAACTCACAGCAATCTTCCTGCCTCTATCTCCCAAGTGCTGATATTACAGGCATGACCAGCCACACCCAGGGACCAAACTCAGGACCTTGCATCTGCACTGAGCTAAATCCCTGGCCCTGGCTTTTTTTGGAAACAAATTCTCATAATGTAATTCAGGCTGGCCTTCAAAGTACTATGTAGCACAGGCTGGCCTCTAACATGTAGCAGTCTTCCTATCTCATCACTTCTAAATGCTGAGATTACAGGCATGAATCAGCACACTTGGCTGATAATTTTTTTTTTTTTTTTTTGCTTTTTGGAGACAGGGTCTCGCTTTGTAGTTCAGGCTGGCCCTGATCTCACTATGGTGCCCAGGCAAGCCGCCGCGAACTCAGCAATCCTCCCGTCTCTGCCTCCCGAGAGCTGGGATTACAGGCGTGAGCCACCACGCCCAGCATTATATGTGGTTACCGGGGATTGAACTCAGGTCCTTGCGCTTGCAAGGCAGGCGCCGGAACCACTGAGCTAACCCTCCGGCCCAATCAGGGTTACCTTTA
>PVIC010017921.1:0-25133 GCA_004025085.1 Thryonomys swinderianus
GCCCAGCATTATATGTGGTCACCGGAGATCGAACTCAGGACCTTGCGCTTGCGAGGCAGGCGCCGGAACCACTAAGCTAACCCTCCGGCCCCCTTTAACTTCATTCTTATTGAACTATTTCCTCCAGCATTTTTTGTCCTCTTCTTAAATGAGCAACTTTTAAGTCACTTTAAGGATCTTTGAATGTGGTCTACAACCTCAACTTCTGCTTCATAATTACAGTAAGTACTTATCCAGTACCTCCTACCTGACACTGGGCAGGGTGCCAGGGGCACAAATGCAAATAAAACAGTCATGAGCAGTCTGGTATAAACTGAATTTTGAAGAATTCGAGTAACATTTCTTCTTTTACATGCTACACTGTGAATCATTTCTAATCCAATTTCTTTATAGAGCTACTAGCATCACTGTAGAAAAGACAATGCCAACACTACAGTGTTACACTTAGGTGTGAATTCTATAGGTCAGTGCTGATGAAGCTTTTAGAGTTTTCATTAACAGCCCACTGAAGCACGTGTGCCATAAGCTCACCACGTAGGTTCCCAAAGACTTAAACAAACTTACCTGAAAAATGACCTATACTACTGAGGACAACTTCGGGTAAATTATTCCATCTCTCTCAACTTGTTCCTTCTCTATGCCTCACTGATAAAGTACAAAGGTATGATACAATACCACCTCACAGTTATCAGTAAACTGAGACACATATATTCTGCTTAGAAGCATTTTGCTACAATAACAACTTATTAGTACTGTCTCTTCAATTCTCTTCCAAATAGCATGCTAAGGTCACTGTATCCTCCTTTATGAAAAATTCCTAACTCCTTTCTCTTCTTCCTTCTAACTTTTCCACACAGGTAAGACCTCCAAACAATTTCTAGTCCCACTTTATCTGGATTTAGAATTCCCAAAACACTTTCAGTTCTGTCCCACCCAACTGTACACTGTTTCATGTTTACATATTGCTCTCAAAACAAAAGGAAAGCTATATTCTTTGATTGCCATAATCACACTAATACAAACCCTTATTCAGACATCAAGCATAAATACAACTTTTACTATAAATTTTAAGTTTCTAGAATACAGATGCTCCAAACTACACAGGATTGAAACAGGGTATATGTATATATATACTACTATACCCTACTATAAAATGAGGCAGCTAAACATAAAATAGGATCAAAATGAATCAAGTAAAACTAAAACTGTCAGACTTTACTTACTCAAATTCTGTAGCATAATATTTAAGAAAGCCCAGTAAGAGGTCCCCAAGACTTGATTCATTCTTTGAGAGATAAGGAGGAATATTACATGGAACTTGATGTACAAGATGCAGCTGTATAGCAGGACTAAAAGACTCCTGTTTAAGAAGAAAAAGGGAAAATGTGAAGCCATTTCAAACACACACTAAAAACCTTTAAAAATCCTGTTCTAGATTCTTTGAAGAAAAGAATTTTGTGTTGGCAATTTGGAAATTTGAAGATTTTCCTCCACTAACAGAGTTAGCAATAATTTGAGTAAACCCAAAGGTACCTGAAAAAACTAAGATACTCTAATCTTTGGCTTGGGTATAACACTTAGTTAAAATCTTTATGACAGTAAAAGATTTCTAACTTATAAATAAAATATAAAACACACAACTCGCCACCCAGTAACACAGGAGTATTTTCACACATGTACCTCCTTAATTGTTCCTACAAGCACAAGACAGACTTAATATGAAGGCTGAAATCAAGTACAGAGTACAGTTTTATCTACCTGCCATCTAATTTTTTTTCAAAGCCCACAAAAGTAGCTTCAATTATGTGAAATGAACTTGTACTGATTTTAAGGTTTTTAAAATTGTTTTATTTTTGTATTTTGTATTTCAGAGGGAAAAGAAGGTACATGTTTAACATGAACTTGAAAAAATAAGGTAAGAGAAAAGAAAGATAGCACATATACAAGCAAGTAGTATTTACCAAACTTTTACCACAATAGTAGTAAGGGAGGCTGTTAACTGCTTGCAATTCAGGCCCAAAGGAGACATTCATTAGAAAAAATACTATTGGGTATTTGTTTTGGGCCTATGGCATAACAGAAATTTTCATATCTAATCTTCCTTGTATTAGCACCAACCACTAGATAAGAAATATACTAAATATTGAGATTTTTAATTAATATACACTCATAAATTAGAAAATAATCTTTTTTCCTTTCATTTCCTTCCTTTCTCTGGAACTGAGGTTGACAAATGCTAGACAAGCACCTTGGCACTGGGATTGGGCACTCCTAGTCCTGTTTTGTTTTTTGTGGTAGAGTCTAAAAACTAAGTTGCCCACACTGGCCTTGAACTTGTGCTCCTCCTGCCACAGTTTCCTGAGTTGCTAAGATTACAGACATGAGGCACTGCATCTGGCAAAAAATGAGGAAATTTATACACTGATATCAAGAATGATTTTCTGTATCTCACCACTGCTGTCAAAATAGAAACTTTTTTCAAAGGCAACTGATTAAAGAAACAGAATGACAACTAGAGGAAAGTTGTCGCACAGAAATCTTAACCTGAAACACCTATGTAACACAAAAACTTGGGACTTACACATGCCATTTCAATGGTAACATGTAAATAATATCAAGCTAAAATAAAAAGTGAAAGTAACCTAAATGACTAAGTCTAGCACACATAGGATAATGAATTTCTGAATGCTAGTTCTCAAAAAGTATCAATAAAAACAAAAGAGCAAAACAGTACTCATTCCCTAGTTATATTACCTATAATTCTACAAAAAAATGTTCATCTATCAAGAGGTGATTCCCTTTTTTATAAGGAAATTTCTATTCAACCACAATGGATAACGCTTGTACTCCTGAACCCAGGGACTGACTCTTACATTTCTAATAGCTATTGTCATTACATCATAAAACTCAAGTGGAAATTAAGATGGGAGGTGTTGGGGAGCTAGGAAAACTACCTCAATTTAAAATCAAAAGTAAAGACAGAAGATGCCGGGCGTGGTGGCTCACGCCTGTAATCCCAACACTTGGGAAGCAGAGACAAGAGGATTGCTGAGTTCGAGGCTTGCCTGGACTACATAGTGAGCTCAGAGACAGCCTCAACTACAAAAGTGAGACCCTGTCTCAAAAAAAAAAAAAAAAAAAAAACAGTAAAGACAGAAGAAAGATCACTGCCTCTACAGCCCTTTGTCTCTTGTTAGCTACAAAACTGGATTTAGGGTAAAATTACTTACAACTACAGAATTAAATATTATCTTCTGGAGAACTAAAGAACTATAAGGTAGATCAAATGATAAGAAAGGTGGTAGGCACAATCATTACATGTCTTCTGGAGAACTAAAGAACTATAAGGTAGATCAAATGATAAGAAAGGTGGTAGGCACAATCATTACATGTCAATTAAAATTTTTTTAAGTTGGGCCGGGGATTTAGCTCAGTAGTTCCAGTATCTGCCTTGCAAGCCCAAGGTCCTGAGTTCAGTTCCCGATAACTACATACCACTATACCAGGAATGGTGACTCATGCCCATCAGCAATCAGTACTACACACCACTATGCCGGGTGTGGTGGCTCAGCCTGAGGCAGGAGGATTGCTGTGAGTTCCATGCTTGTCTGAGCTCAGGGCCAGCCTGAACTACAAGGCAAGACCCTGTCTGAAAAAAAAAAATTTTTTTTAAGTCAAGTAGTAAGTCCCTATTTAATAGCTCCTGATCTGAAGGCTTCTTGTTCAATAATTTAAAGAAATTATCAGCGGTGCTGAAATTAAAACTGAAGAGCTGTAAGATCTCTCTTAAAATGCTACATCATCTTGGACCAATAACTTGATCAGTCTTCTCTTTGTGATCATATACAAAAGTCATGTCATGCTGACTGAGGAAAAATTGAAGGAGAATTTTAAAAGTAAAAAGAGCTACAGGGAAATAGGAATTCTTTCTATTCTTAAGAAATTCCCAGTTTTTGTAATCATCCACATTACAGAGAGATCCTCTGCTTTAAAAGGTTATCAGCAAAAAGTTTAAAAGGGGTCTCGCCCTTGAAGTTACATGTGTAAGAAAAATATATGATACTTCAGGTATCACATTTAAACCAATACATTAGAAAGCACTCAAAGAGCAATATGAAATCAAAAGGGAAGCCACATGTGGTAGCTCATGCCTATAATCCTAACACTCAGGAAGCAGCAGCAGGAAGACTGCTGTGAGTTCAAGACTAGCCTGGGCTACATAGTGAATTCAGGGCCAGCCTGAACTACAAAGCAAGACCGTGACTCAAAAAACTTAAAAAAGAAAAAAGAAAAGAAATCAAAGGGGAAAAAACTACCTTTAACATGGGAGTCCCAGTCAGTGGAAAAGCAATTCAAATGATATTTCCTTCTTCATGAAATAGATTTTTTAGATTGCCAATATTTTTTGCTTTTATTTTTAAATAAAATGAAGATTTACTACATTTCTAGGATCATATTTTGAGATCAAATCATTAAACCTACTAATAATCTAATAATAACCTAATTCCTGAAATTATTTTCCAGTAGTTTCATTTCTCTTCAATCAAGGCCAATCTAAGACACACATAAAGGCAACCTCCTGCAAACACCTGAAAAGTCTCTGTATTTTTATTCAAACAACTACCTACCAAAATGCCAAAAATATTTTCTGCCAGATTCTGTCCTTTTTCTGAGGTTTGACACAAGTTTCAGAGCTTAAAATTTGGACAATTAACTTTCAAGAACAAAACTAGCCAACATTTATATTTTTAATAGGAAGTAGGAATGTTCAATAATTCTATATAATACAGCTTTTAGAAATGTTTTCATCCTTCCTTTCACATTCAATATCATATGTGAATTGAAATGTACCAATATTTTGAATAAGTATTTCAAATATTAGATCCAGGGCTGGAGACCAGCCAGTCAGTAGTACAGTGCTTGCCTGGCATGAGTAAGGTCATAGGCTAGATCCCAAATATCAAAAGAAGGTGAGAAGGAAGGAAGGAATGGAGGGAAGGAATCTCAACATTTTATTTTCCTGTGTGTGTTTCAGTATTGGGGACCAAACCCAGAGCCTTTGCAGTGAACTGCATTCCTAGACCTTTTTAATACTTTTATTTTAAGACTGCGCCTTGTTAAGTTGCCTCAGCCTCCCAGAGTGCTCATGTGTGCCACCAGTTCGGCCAAACTCTTCCCTTTGTAAAGTACCAAAAAAAACTTTGGTAAATCTTTAAATTATTCTTAAATTTACCTATATAAGCCAAAGTTTTGCCCTATCTGCTTTTCTTAAAGAAAAGTATCCATATAGGAATGATCAGGTATATACAAATAAAACTTAATAAAGAAGGGAAATTGGGTGAAATGTTGTTAGGGAAGAGCTTTCCCTAAGAAATAGAGTATAATAAAAAAATACCACTTTTTTATCCACTGTGATTCTAGCATTTGAATCAATTATATAATGTTTATATAATCTTAGTTTCTTCACAAGTTCATTTGTTCAGAATTAAAGAAATTGTGTATAATATTCTGGACATTAAATAAATGATGGTTACTATTACTAATAATAAGCAGGCTGATTTGCTTCTTCCATTAGAAGGACCACTGAAAAAGTACTCTGCTGATCAATTTATAGATTTCACACAAAACAAAGAAATCTTGTACTAAAGGGGTAGCAAGTCCTTCCTGATGGACAATTTTATAATAAAAATAATTGTATTTAAACATTTAAGATGGGAATGTGACCATACCTGAAAGGAAATAAGGACATTCCTAATCTGGCACATCTTGACATTAGTGTTTTTCAAGGCTCTGAGACCAGATTGGCACTGAATTTACTTCCTCACCACATAATAGGGTTATAAGCAAAATACTCATTTTGACAGTTTAGCCAGCAGTAGAAGGTAAGAAAAGAAGTCAGGATTCTGTCATAAAAAGAAAGCTACATAATGAAAAAAATGGAATATACCCAAGTAAACAGGGGGCTGTTAAACTTGAATATATTAGCAAGAACCAGGATGGGACTCTTGTCATGAAGCCATACCTATGCTCCCAAACATAGCTCACTAAGCTAGTATTTCCCTAGCATTTTATATTAGTAAAAAGGATTCCACAGTGCCGGGCGTGGTGGCTCACGCCTGTAATCCCAGCACTTGGGAGGCAGAGGCAGGAGGATTGCTGAGTTCGAGGCTTGCCTGGGCTACATAGTGAGCTGAGGGCCAGCCTGAACTACAAAGTGAGACCCTGCCTCAAAAAAAAAAAAAAAAGGATTTCACATAGCATACACAAGGCTTCAAGTAAGATTTTTGCAGCTGCATTTTTCAATAAATAATAAAAGTTCTTTAAGTGTAAATTTTAACTATTAGATTTTTATACGCTGAAAAGTAATTCTTTTTACTTTGAAATCTGGGCCTTAAAAAATGTAAGACTGGAAAAATGAAACAGTAGACACACAATTATTCTTTTTGACCTTTCTGTATAAGCCAGTAAGAACACTTTATAGAATAAGAAAAAGAAATTTTAAAATACTGTAAAGCCAGAAAGTTAACTTATTTTTATTTCTGTACTTAATGTTTTCCTTTTTCCTAATTTTTAGAACCACCCCCTAGGTATAGGGAAAGTCATTCTAATAGTTCAGAAATTAGGTTTTTAAAAGAAGGAAGACAGCCCAATTCTAGAAAGTCTCCATCGAAGTCTCTTCTGATAACCCATCAGAAACTGGGAGAGTCCCACTAAAGCAAGACTGTTACAGTGAACCTTATAGACTGCACTTACACTGCATATTAGAGTATATGTGCTGCCGAAGCGAGCACAGCACTGCATATTATAGTAACAGGTGTCCAAAAACATCAGTTCTTCTCAAATACCAGGGACTACACATAATGTTGCATGTTAAACACATTTATTTTGTGGGATACAATAAATAAGATCCCATAAACGTGGTCATACAAACTAGATAGTACATTCTCCTTTATAACAGGACCATTTACTAAGTTTAAAAAGTTATAGTATGTATAAAATGTATAAATTTGGTATGAACACATACATGTTTACATGTAGTAAGAAATGTACAAAACAGGTAAAATGTGTGTCATTTCAGCAAGTTAGTCAAGCATTCCAAATAAGCAGGCTAAATACTACTTCCAGAAATAATCAGGAACAAGAATGGAGAAAAGCACGGTGGGACTTCAGAACAATAAGGAAACAGAATACCAGAGGAAGAACATTAAGAACATAACACTGAAAAGTAATTCTTTTTACATTGAAATCTGGGCCTTAAAAAATAAGATTGGTTAGGCCGGAGGGTTAGCTCAGTGGTTCCGGTGCCTGCCTCGCAAGCGCAAGGTCCTGAGTTCGATCCCCAGTAACCACACATAATGCTGGGCGTGGAGACTCATGCCCACCAGCCATCAATACCACATAGCACAGCACCGGGCGTGGTGGCTCACGCTTGTAATCCCAGCACTTGGGAGGCAGAGACAGGAGGATTGCTGAGTTCCAGGCTTGCCTGGGCTACATAGTGAGCTCAGAGCCAGCCTGAACTACAAAGCAAGACCCTGTCTCAAAAAAAAAAGAAAGAAAAGACTGGAAAAATGAAACAGTAGACACACAATTACTCTTTCTGACCTTTCTGTATGAGCTAGTAAGAATAAATACTTTAGAATAAGAAAAAGAAATATAGAAAATTAGGAAAGAAATAAAGATACAAGTAGATTATGAACATGCACATTATGTAACCTAGGCCCCTCGAAACTCAAAGCAAATGAATACTAATTACATTCTAAAAGGCACACTTGAATTTTTTAATGTTTCTAATTAATCTCAGGACTCTTATTATACAGATAAAAACGGTGTATTAATGTTACCTCTTCGTGTATTACTGGGCAAGAACAAATGAAAAGTAAAGATTATTAAATTATTCAACTTAATTTTTCCCCTGTTCTGTATGTATATGTGATACTAGCCTGAAAAATCTGAGTTAGTAACAAAAGAAATGCTCTAAAGCTAATTTTAAAATCATATAAAGAAAACTGGAGCCAGGCTTGGTGGCTCAAGCCTGCAATCCCAGCACTCGGGAGGCAGAGGCAGGAGGATTGCTGAGTTTGAGGTTTGCCTGAGCTATATAATGAGCTCAGGGCCAGCCTGAACTACAAAGGGAGACTGTCTCCAAAAAACAAAAAACAAAAAAAAGAAAAGAAAAGAAAACTGGAAATGGGCCTTGACCAACTAACTGATGAGTGTCAGGCAAAAACTTCTACCATTTGGGTAACTGACTGGATTGCCTGCCAATTACCAAGTAAGGTACCAGAGTCTTCCAAAAGTGTGTGAAATATTTAAATGTTCTTAGCAGCCAATGTATCAGCTCTACAGAAACGTTATCATGTAAGGAATTTAGCCTTATCACTTTCATGTCCACATTACTACAGCATTTAATAATTCTACATACACTTGACACAATATATATTGTAATAATTTATAAGAAACACTTACTGGGTAAATTTTTTGGAGGGATGGAAGGATGGGTTCAGGTAGGGCTATAAAAAGAAAAAGTTTAGAGCTTCTGTGATTCACATGATTCACGTTACAATACAATAATCTGTCAGCTAAACCCAAGTATAAGACTAAAGGGTTTACATTAAAATTCAATAACTTTTATATATTTAATGAAACTGTTTCCTGAAGATGTAAATTTAAAATATATCTAAGTTGATAATTTAAGGTTTGTTAATAAACTACATTCTTATGCAAGTCAACATTACTTCTGTGGATTTCAAGTAACAGGATAAATTCTTTGATCCTACGTCAGACATACATACATAAAATAAGCAAGACAAGGAGTATTCTGCAGACACTAAATGGACCTTGTTAAAATGGATGTAGCTATCAAAATGTATAGTCAATGATATTATACCAGGAGAGAATAATTCTAATTATGCCTACATTAATTTCCATGAACAATACAAAATTAAGATGGTTCCAGAAAATTAATCTTTTGAGAAAGTACTGAAACTGAACAACACACCTTCATAATATATTTTAAAAAGGGTAACTTAGCAAAGGTTAGAAATATGAATCAGGAAGTTTGTAGCACTATAAACCAAATTTCATACAAATCATTATCCTCATTTTACCACCCTTTATAATTTTTAATCATTAGCTGTAGCCAAATTCAATTTCACTAAATCCATTAACATTAACTTTATATCATTCTAAGGTACATAAAAATTTGATTTCTTCAGTACAGCAAAACACATATTACACATTTTCAACAATTTTTTAAAAATAGAAACCAAAAATTATAGTATATCATAAACTTTAAGAATTAGGAATATAACTACTTAAAATATATTAAATGTATAATATTCTAAAACGTATTAAAATACTAATTATACTCAGTAACAAAGAATATTTGTTATTAGGAAACTCTTTCAAAAATGAGCTATGGAATACATTGATATTACATGCTATCAACCAACAGACCAAGTGTCATGGTCTCCAACTCTAATTATAAATTTCTACCATGAAGTAGAGTGATTTATTTAAATTTCTCTATATTACTGGAGCATTCCCAAACTGAAAACTGCAATCAAGTAAAATTCTGTAAAAGTATGAATGCATACTGCACATGTCTGAGCATATTGAAGAAAACCAAAATTTACACATCACTTACCAAACTCAGTCTTAGGAAATAAAATTGATAGATAGATAGATAGATAGATAGATAGATAGATAGATAGATAGATAGATAGATAGATAGATAGATACAGACAGACAGACAGACAGACACAGACATCTGTGTTCTATGTATTAATATTTTTTTCTTCCAAGGCATTCAAATACTAAAAGTTCTAAAGACTTTCAAATAAATTCAAACCACATAGACAGATGTCTGTGTTCTATGTATGCATATATTTTCTTCTTCAGAGATATTTAAATGTTTAGTTTGTCTTTCTAACAACTTTTAAGAGATAAGTCAAATTGGAAAACCTTACTAGAAACTTCTTAAAAATCTATATTCCTTTCCTATTGAATATCAAGTAAATCTGAATAATAAAACAAGATAAATAAAGAAATATAAAGAATCTGAATGAAGAAATTTCCTCTCATTCTAGAACTACATCTAGAATGAGGAAGGAAAAGATAAATACGAACCCACTGGCTTAGGGTCTTTTGCAAGACAAAAGAACCTTTGAAAAGTAAGCCATTTAGAAACTTTTAGAGACAAGGGTATCATTCAGTAAAATTACCTTATTTTCTTTTTTTTTTTTTTTTTTTTTTTTTTTTGAGACAGGGTCTTGCTTTGTACTTTAGGCTGGCCCTCAATTCACTATGTAGCCCGGGCAAGTCTCCAACTCAGCAATCCTCCTGTCTCCTCTGCCTCCCGAGGATGACAGGCGTGAGCCACCACACCCAGCATTGTATGTGGTTACTGGGGATCGAACTCAGGACCCTGCGCTTGCGAGGCAGGCACCGGAACCACTGAGCTAAAGCTCTGGCCCCAAAATTTCCTTATTTTCAATATAAAATATTAGCACGTCATTAGCAGTGAGTATACTAAAGCAGTTATTTAACATTAACCAGATAGTGATCTCACAGGGTTTTTTTTTAAATGTTTGTCTTATTCTGAAACAATATTAACTCTGAAAAAAAATCTAGCTGTAACATCTCCATTGACTTCAAAAAAAATTGTTTTGTTTTGTTCTGAGACAGGGTCTCACTTTGTAGTTCAGACTGGCCCTGAGCTCACTATATAGCCCAGGCAAGCCTCGAACTCAGCAATTCTCCTGCCCCTACTTCTCAAGTGCTGGGATTACAGGCATGAGTTACCACGCCCAGCACTGTGGTATGTGGTACTGATTGCTGGGATTACAGGAATGAGTCAAGTACTGTTGTATATGGTTAATGGGGATCGAACCAGGGACCCTGCACTTGCTAGGCAGGTGCCAGAACCAATGAGCTAAATCTCCAGGCCTTGACTTCAAATTTTTATACTACAGATTCAATCTTTTACATTCTTGTTTTAGCAGCAAGCTAAGACAAAAGCAAAAGCTCACTTTTCCAACATATCATCAAAAAGTGATACCTTCCTTATAGCTAATATGTAAGATTATACTTTACCTGTAGTTCAGATAAAGGTGTGGGATGGTCAGGATCTCAAAAACTAACTTTTCATACTGATCAATCAAAAATTCAGCTATTAAAACAGCAGATCTTCAATAACACTAAGTAACCATTAATTATGAAAATGGAAAAGCAATTTAAAAAATGTGTTCCAGACAATTTTGCATTGGGAATACAGTAAATATTCCACAAATATATATATATTTTTTTGTTTGTTTGTTTGTTTGTTTTTAAAGAAAGGTCTTGCTATGAAGCTTAAGCTGGCCTCAAATTCACAGCAATCCTCCTGCCTCAGCCTCCCAAGTGTGGGATTACAGATATATGTGACCATATATGGACACCTAATTTATCATTATTTTTTCTAACCAATTAATAATCTTACCTTTATCACTAACTGAATCATAGATTGTGATTAATAGTTTTTTCCCTCATGCTTTGATTAATCATCTTTTCAAACATAGGTAGTCTGCTGATTATTAAAATATATTCTAGGGAGCCAAGGACTTAGCTCACAGGCACCATGCCTGCCCTGCAAACTCAAGATCCTGAGTTCAATCTGTGGTACCTCTCTTCAATTATTTTTCTAGAAAATGTTTTAGACTTTTCAATCTTTCTAACATATAAAAGATATGATTCTTAAATATGATACAGAAAGAAAATAAAAGAGCATGTATAAGGGGGGAGGAGGGGGGAGTGGGTAGAGATATGGGTAAAAATGAGAATTAACTTGTGGCATATACTGGTACAAATTTCCCAATGTTATATGTGATTTTGACATGTATACAAATTGTACCAATAAAGAATTCAATTAAAAAAAAAGATATGATTCTTATTCATGGTAGAAAAAGATATATAAATATAACATTTAAGAAGTTAAAGGAAAATTAAAGGCTCTATTACCTAAGGACTCATACTACAGACAACCATATGAAGAACAGAAGTATGACTTCGTCAGGATCACAAAACAT
The DNA here is from genome assembly GCA_004025085.1 of Thryonomys swinderianus. NCBI lineage: Eukaryota > Metazoa > Chordata > Mammalia > Rodentia > Thryonomyidae > Thryonomys > Thryonomys swinderianus. Next base: position 12,069 of record PVIC010017921.1, read on the forward strand.
AGCTCTTTATCACAGAACCAGAACTGTTCAGTATAGCTTACAGTCTTTTATGCATTCTTTTCTTTTACAGTAAGGTAGTAACTAGCATGAAAGTAACTATCTATCGCAATCACTGAATTCTTCAATGGAACAGCTTACAGAGTTAAAAATTATTCCTAACCACTAATATTCAACAGAGACCTGGAAATGGCTTACAAACCACTTCAGTAAGTAACAGTTCTTCATCACAAATAATTTTAATAAAATAAAACAAAGTTTTAATATGATCATTGCACTGGGAAAATACCAATGCTTTAATTTTAAAACTGCACAGTAACTTTCTAAAAAAGTCAATTAAATTAAAAGTTTTATAGCATCTGCCTTTCAAGCACAAGGTCCGAAATTTCAATCCTGAATACAAAAACATTTATTTATTTTTTTTCTTTTTTTGAGACAGGATCTCACTTTTGTAGTTCAGGCTGGCCCTGAGTTCACTATGGAGCCCAGGCAAGCCTCAAACTCAGCAATCCTCCTGTCTCTGCCTCCCAAGTGCGGGGATTACAAGCGTGAGCCACCATGTCTGGCACTATGGTATGTGGTACTGTTTACTGGTGGGCCTGAGTCACCATGCCCAGCACTAATATGTGGTTACCGGGGATTGAACTCAGGACCTTGCACTTGCAAGGCAGGCACCAGAACCACTGAGCTAAATCTGCGGCCCACAAAAACATTTCGTAACATTTAATAAAGTAAAATAAATAAACATTTTTAATTTAACCAGTAAGAAGAAAGAACACATATTATGGATATTCATACAATAAAAGCTTTAGTCAAATCTAACTTTTAAACCACTTCCAAAATTAAAATGTGAAGTCAGTAGATGGTGCTATATTATTCTTTATGCTATTAAAATATTATAAGAAATTCTAGGGGCCAGAGATTTAGCTCAGTGTTCTGGAGCCTGCCTAGAAACCCCAAGGTCCCTGGTTCAATCCCCAGTAACCACATACAGTAATACTGGATGTGATGACTCACACCCACCAGCAATCAGTACCACATACCACAGTGCCGGGCGTGGAGGCTCATGCCTCTAATCCCAGCACTTGGGAGGCAGGGGCAGGAGGATTGCTGAGTTCCAGGCTTGTCTGGGCTACATAGTGAGCTCAGGGCCAGCCTGAACTACAAAAGCAAGGCCCTGTCTAAAAAGAAAAAAAGAAAGAAAGAAATTCTAATCAATTCAATTCCTAATAAGTGAGCTTTAATATACAAGAGAACATAACTAAAAAAAAAGGAGCATGTCTTCCAGGAAGACGGCAGAGGAGTAACAGCAGCTGACCTGACATTTTCCATTTGTCATCCCTAAACTGAAATATAGTAGCTTGGGGGAAAAAAAAGAGAAAGAAGAGAAGTGGATCCACAAGACACAAAAAAAGATGTGAGGCAAGAATCAAAGTGAATGACAAGAAAAACTTTAAGCAACAGAGTCCTCTCTCCCCAAGCTAAGACTCTTGATGGGAAGAGGGGCAGCCAAATCTCCTGAGCCTCTGGACTGCTGACTTCTGACAAAGGCCCTCACAAAGAAATAGGCTAGCAAAGCAGAGCAATGGGCACAATGGATGGTAGCAGCTGTGATTTTTCAACATATTTTAAGTAGTTCTGACATAGAATCAAGGATCAGCATCAGTCAAGCAATGAAGCTCCATTCCACGGGAATGCTGAGAGAGCATCTCCAAATCTGCCCTGATAGGAGTGCCACCCACAGGATCATCACACCACATCCCCGCAGTTCCAGCTTCCTATCCTCTAGATGGCGCATGGCATCCCACGTTCTAGTTCCCTGTCAGCCATACTGAAGGGAGCCCACTATCATTGAGTACAGAGTATTGGGACTAGTCAAAGGACTGAGGATAGGAATCAGTCAAGTAAGGAATGATCATCCACTGCCCCAAGGGACTGAAAGATCATCGCACCAGCTCCAGAGCTACGGGAAAAGGGAGTCTTCCCTAACAAGAGTGCCACCCTAGGATCACCACACCACCTCGCTGCAGTTTCAGCTTCCTGTCCTCTGGATTACAACATTGAGGTCCAGTGTTCCAGCTCCCTGTCAGACATACTGAAGGGGTGCCTACAGGGAGAGTGAAGACAACCACTGGTGAGTTTCTGGGGCCTACAGCACCCTGGACTCACTTCAAGGGAAGGGCAGCTATACCATCAACCCTGCAGGAGTTAAACTTAACGCAGACAGTCACTGTTGCCAGAAGCCAGATTGTTCTACAGTGGACTACGGCTATTTCCCTTTGACTAAATAACACCAACCTGTGTGCTACTGCCCATACTGGCCATACTTTGAAAGGCCTTTTGGTATTAGATCTTTTTTCCTTCTTTTTCACTTTTCTCTTTCTTCATTTTTCCCTCTTTTTCTGGAAGAGTGATTGTCACAATTTGTCATCTCCTGTACTGCATTTGATACTGGTGGGGATACTCAATGTATCCTATCAACCAAGGCGATGTGAATGTTTTGTTTAAGTACCTTTCATGGTGTGCGAGAACTGAGATTGTTTAAGAACCATTACATATCCAAGGAGGAAAATCCAAAAAGTAGCTATCTCCTAAGGGTTCCAAATGTTAGGAATAAAGAGATCTACAACAAACATTGCCCAGAAAGCAGGCAAAGGAATTAAACCGATAACATCAGCAAGGACAAAAGATTAGAAATGAAAAAAATAAAAAACACCACAGACAGAAAGATCACCAATATAGGGTAACCCAGGGGAAAGGGAAATTGAGCAAACCAAAGTTTAATCACCAGGACTCCCTGAGACAGTAACAATACAAAATCTAGTAAAATGGAAGTCAGAAATAATCTCTGAGATAAAAAGAGATATTGTCCATAGTGAAAGATATAATTAAAGAAGAGATCAGGAACATGCTAGAAACTCAGATTACAAAAGTAATGGAACCTGTTAAACAGCTTCAAAGAGTTCCAGAAGATTAAAAGCTCCAATGCAAGTTTGAAAAACAGGATGAATGTGAGGACTAAATTACAGAGTTAGAAGACAGGATTGCATACAGTGAATAGGAAAGCAAGAATTTGTGGAAAATGCTGAGGTACCACAGTAAATCAATCCAGCAGCTCTTAGATAACACAAAGAATAACACAACACTGATTGGAGTCTCTAAGGAGGCACAAGGCAGTGCAAAAGATATTTTAAAAAACTGTACACAGATATAATGTCAGAAAACTTCACAGGTAAAGGAAAAGAATTGGGCATACAGATAAGTGAGGCATACAGGACTCCAAGTGGGTGTGATACAAAAAAAATCTACACCTAGGCATATAATTATCAAGATTCCAGATATCCAAAAAAAGAACAAAATATTGAAGTGCCAGGCGTGGTGGCTCACGCCTATAATCCCAGCACTCGGGAGGCAGAGGCAGAAGGATTGCTGAGTTCTAGGCTTGCCTGGACTATAGCTCAGAGCCAGTCTGAACTACAAAGCGAGACCCTGTCTCAAAAAAAAAAAAAAAAAATCAAAAAAAAAGAACAAAATATTGAAAGAAGTAAGAGAAAAGAAAAAAACCACATACAAAGAGAAGCCCGATAGGACTGCAGCAGAATTTTCAACACAAACTCTCAAGGCAAGGAAGAGCCTGAAGTGTTAAGCCTTGCAGGAAAACAACCTCCAACCTACACTGATGTATCCTGCAAAGCTATCTTTCGAAATTGTTAGGGAAAGAAGATACTTCCTTGACAAAGAACACCTGTAAAACTTCACAAATACAAACCTGCACTCCAAAATATTCCAAAGAATATCTTTAAAAAAGACAGTCAATGTCACAAATGCACAAGACCCAGCAGAATGAACTCATTGTGAAAAGCAATAAACTGAATGGAAAGGGGGAAAAGCAAAGAATAAATGAGACAAGAACAGGAAAACATCATGATAGGGGTAAATCAGTCCCTATCAGTCATTAATAACCATTAATGTCAATGGCCTCGATATGCCAATTGAAAGACACAGACTGGCAGAATGGATTAAGAAGCAAGATCCTACAATATGCTGTATACAAGAAACACACTTAAAAAAAGAAAAGAAACACACGTAATTCAGAAAGAAATCCACTGAATGTAAAAGGATCAAAAACAATTCTCCGTGCTACAGGAAAACACAAAAAAGCAGGAATGGCTATCCTATTTGCAAACAAAGTAGATTTCAAACCAAAAATGATTAAGAGACAAAGAAGGACACTACAGCCTAGTACAGGGAAAAATCCAAGAGAAAGAGATGACATTCATAAACATTTATGCACCAAATTCTAGTGCATCCAACTACATAAAACATTAATGGATATGAAAAGTCAGATAAGCAATAGTACAATAGTAGTAGGAGACTTCTATATGCCACTGTCACAACCAGATAAATCATGTGGACAAAAAGTCAATACGGAAATACTTGAATCAAACTTCTGAACAAATAAACTTAATAGGTATCTATAAAGTATTTCATGCCACAAAGACAAAATATATATTCTCAGCTGCTCACAGATCATTCTCCAAAATAGATGACAAGCTAGTTCATAAATATGTTTAAGTAAATGCAAAGGAACTGAAGGTATTCCCTACATACTGTCAGACCATAGTGCCTTGAAATTGGAGCTCAATAACAAAAGAAATTACAAGATCCTCACCAACACATGGTAAATGAACAACACTCAGAAAAACCAATGGGTCACACAAGCAATTAGAGAAGAAATTAAACAGTTTTTACAATTAAATGATAATCCCAATACAACATAAAGGAATTTATGGGACATAATGAAAGCAGTTCTATGAGGGAAATTGATAGCAGTGAATGTCCACACAGGAAAACTGGGCAAGCTCAAGTAACCTAATGCTAAATCTCAAGCTATTAGAAAAAGAGGAACAAGACAAACCCAAAGCTTGCACTTGGGAGGAAATTATAAGGATCAGAGCAGAAATTAATGCAATGGAGACTAAGAGAACAATACAAAAAGATCAACAAAGACTTGGTTCTTCGAAAGGATAAACAAAATTGACAGACCCTAAGCCAGCCTTATCAAACAAAGGAAGGAAGGGCCAGAGGGTTAGCTCAGTGGTTCCAGCGCCTGCCTCCAAGCGCAAGGTCCTGAGTTTGATCCCCAGTAACCACATACAATGCCGGGTGTGGAGACTCACACCCACCAGCAATCAATACCACATACCACAGTGCCAGGGTGGCTCACACCTGTAATCCTAGCACTCGGGAGGCACAGGAAGGAGGATTGCTGAGTTCCAGGCTTGCCTGGGCTACACAGTGACCTCAGAGTCAGCCTGAACTACAAAGCAAGACCCTGTCTCATAAAAAAAAAAACAAAGGCCCAGGCGTGGTGGCTCACGCCTATAATCCCAGCACTTGGGAGGCAGAGACAGGAGGATTGCTGAGTTCGAGGCTTGCCTGGGCTACAGAGTGAGCTCAGGGCCAGCCTGAACTACAAAGCGAGACCCTGTCTCAAAAAAAAAAAAAAAAAAAGGGAAGGAAAAGGCTTGAATCCATGCTATCAGGAACAAAAAGGGGGAAACACCACAGATCCAGAAGTCCAGAAAATAATAAACACCTACTTTGAAAATTTGTACTCGAATAAGATGGAAAGCATAGAAGAGATGGATTTCTAGACATATAAACTTCCAAAGTTGAACAAAATCATATAAAAATGTTAAATGCCCCGATATCGATCTGTGAAATTGAAAATGTAATAAAAAACCTACCAACAATGAAAAGTCCCAGTCCTGATGGCTTCACTGCTGAGTTCTATAAAAATTTCAAAGAAGAGTTAATGCCACTACTTCTAAAACTCTTTAATGAAATCAAAAGGGAAGCAGTAGTCCCAAATTCATTCCTCAAAGCTACCATTACCTTGATTCCAAAACCAGAGAAAGACTCAACCAAAAGAGAACTACAGGCCAATCTCCCTAATGAACATTGATGCAAAAATCCCCAAGAAGATACTGGCAAATAAGAGTCCAGAGAATCATCAAGATCATACACCCTGACCAAGTTGGATTCATCCCAGGGATGCAAGGATGGTTCAACATACATAAATCATAAAGGTAATATATTAATAGGCTCAAAGACAAAAACCATATGTTCATCTCAATAGATGCAGAAAAAGCATTAGACAAAAATCCAACACCCATTCATGATCAAAACCCTACAGAAAATTGGAATAGATGAACTTTTTTTGTTTGTTTTTCTGGGGGTTTTTTTGAGACAGGGTCTCGTTTTGTAGTTCAGGCTGGCCCTGAGCTCACTATGGAGCCCAGGCAAGCCCCAAACTCAGCAATCCTCCTGTCTCTGCCTCCCGAGTGCTGGGATTATAGGCGTAAGTCACCACGCCCAGCACTGTGGTATGTGGTATTGATTGTTGGTGGGTGTGAGTCACCATGCCCAGCACTGTATGTGGTTACCAGGATCGAACTCAGGACCTTGTGCTTGCGAGGCAGGTGCTGGAACCACTGAGCTAAATCTCCAGCTCCTGGAATAGATGAACTTTTATCTCAACCTAATAAAAGCTATTTATGAGAAACCATTTATAAGAGCCAGCACCATCTTAAATGATCACAAACTGAAACCTTTTATACTAAGATCAGGAACAGGACAAGGATGTCCAGGCTATCACTGCTCCTGTTCAATATAGTACCAGACATCGCTTCTCGGCCTTTTGGCTAAGATCAAGTGCAATATAGTACCAGACACATTAGCCACTACAATCAGACAAGAAGATAAAAGATCCTAAAAACTCAACCAACGGACTGCTAGACTTAATAGGCAAGTTTAGTAGCATAGCTGTATAAAAGAAAACACTCAAAAAATCAATAGCCTTTTTATACACAAACAACAAACTCATTGACAGAAATTGGGAAATCAATTCTTTTCACAATAGCATCCAAAAAAATAAAATATCTAGGAATCATCTAACCAAGGAGGTGAAAGACCTCTACTCTGAAAACTATAGCACTCTGAAAAAGAAGGTTGAAGACTACATCAAAAAATGGAAAGAAACCCCTGGGGTACGAAGAACCAATATTGTCAAAATAGCTATACTTCCACAACTACTATACAGATTCAAGGCAATCCCAATTGAAATTCCAACAGCATATTTCACAGAACTAGAGAAAACAATCCAAAATTTCATCTGGAATCACAAGAGACCTAGAATGGTAAAAGCAATTCTAGGCAACCAGGACATGGCAGGGGCTATCACAATCTCTAATTTGAAACTATATTACAAAGCCACTGTTATAAAAACAACATGTGGGCTGGAGATTTAGCTCAGTGATTCCAGCGCCTGCCTCGCAAGCACAAGGTCCTGAGTTCGATCCCCAGTAACTACATACAATGCTGGGCGTGGTGACTCACGCCCACCAGCAGGCAATACCACATCCCACAGTGCCAGGCATGGTGGCTCATGCCTGTAATCTCAGCACTCGGGAGGCAGAGACAGGAGGATTGCTGAGTTCGAGGCTTGCCTGGGCTCCATAGTGAGCTCAGGGCCAGCCTGAACTACAAAGCGAGACCCTGTCACCAAAAAAAAAAAAAAAAAAAAAAAAACTAGCATGGTACTGGCAAAGTAACAGATCCAACAGTCTGTGGAACAGACTAGAAGTTCTACAAACAACTCCAGAGATACTAAACCACCTCATCTTTGACAAAGGAGCCAAACACCCTCAACAGAGTAAAGATAACCTTTTTAACAAACAGTGCTGGAAAAAAGACATAGATCTATGTCTTTCACCGTGTACTAAACTCAAATCAAAGTGGATTAGAGACCTAAATATTAAAACAGAAACACTAAACCTGCAAAACAGGTTAGGTAGAACTCTTAGAGACAGTGGCTTAGGGAAAGACTTTATGAACAAAATCTCAGTAGCACAGGAACTAACACAAGAAATCAACAACTGGGATCTCATCTTATTAAAGAAACCACAAGCTGCTAGAGCGAAAAGACAACCAACAAATTGGGAAAGAATCTTTACCAGCTGTTTCTCAGACATAGGGTTACTACAGATATATAAAGAGCTTTAAAGAAAATCAGCCACCCCCAAATTTAAAGACCCAGTTCAAAAATGGGCATCTGAAATGAACACTTTTCACAGGAAGAAGTAAAAGCAGCTAAGAAACACATGAAGAAACGCTCAACATCAGGGTCATTCAGGAGATGCAGATGAAAACAACACTGAGACTCTATCTCAATCCATAAAGAATGTCTGCTATCATGAAAACAACCAACAACAAATGCTGGCAAGGCTGAGAAAGGAAAGGAACCCTTCTCCATTGTTGGTGGGAATGTAGACTGGTACAACCACTGTGGAAATCTGTGTGGAGATTCCTCAAAAAACTAGGATTAGAGATCCCATTTGACCATGGTATTCCCCTACTAGGTATATACCCAAAGAATTAAAAGATTCATATTACAGTGACTTATGTGCACCCATGTTTATAGCAGCTCAGTTTGCGATAGCCAAATCTTAAAAACAACCCATTGTCCATCAAATGAAGACTGAATAAAGAAGATGTGGTTTTTCAATAAAATGGAATATTGCTCTGCCCTAAAAATGGTAAGTTTGAGTCTTTTATACTCAAATGTATGTACCTTGAGGACACACTCATAAGTGAAATAAATAGGACACAGATGTGTAAGTACTGTTATCTTTTCTCTGGTATGAGAAAATGAAGGTGTAATTATTTCTAAAATATATGATAGGTATCAAGAAATAGAAAATATTCAAAGGGAAAGCAGGGGTAGGGACAAGTAAAGAAGGTAAAGAAAAAACTTGATGATTAAATAAAGGAAACAAAGCTTATGTATATAGGGGGTGGAGGATTTGGGGAGCAGAGGAATGGGGAAAAATGAGAATTAAGTCATGTCATGCCCTGGTACAAATTCCCAATGTCAACTGCAATCATAGTATGTATATAAAATATACTAATAAAATCAATTTTTTTAAAAAAGTAATATGTTTCAAACTGAACAATAAAATGGGACCAAAAAATGATTAGTTATATATATACTAGTACGTAAAACAGCCAGCATGTTTCATATCCTTTTAAAGGTGCAATCAAATCAGTGTATATCCAAACTGATCATCAATGTGAAATACATGTATTATGATGAGCTTGAAACTTTTTAACAATGAAAGCAAACATTATCCAACCTTTCTGGTGATATATTCATTAAAACTTAAGCCCATTTAAACTTTGTTGTCTTTTTCAATAATTCAAAAGCATTTGTTTGATGTTTTATCTTATTTTCATACAGTATAAAATATCTCCCTATAGTAAAATATAAAGACAACAAATCCAACTACCCATAAACAACTTCATAAAGAATAGCACACACCTTGTCAGTATTTATATACATGTAAATATATACATAAACAGAAATAGTTTTAAGATAGCACTGGTATTATGTGACATAAGAAAATATAATCAGGGTCAGGGATTTAACTCAGTAGTTATGGTCCATGCTTTGCAAATACAAGGTCCTAAATTTAATCCCTGGTATCAAAAAAAAGAAAAAATAGTAAGTATTTTCTTGTATTAAATTTCTTACCATGGAGCCAGAGATTTAGCTCAGTGGTTCCAGCGCCTGCTTAGCAAGTGCAAATTCAATCCCTGGTAACTACATAGCACGGTGCTAGGTGTGGTGACTTGACTCACACTCACCAACAATCAGTACCACGTACCACAGTGCCAGGCGTAGTGGTTCATGCCTGTAATCCCAGCACTCGGGAGGCAAAGGCAGAAGGATTGTTGTGAGTTAGAGGCTTTACCTGGTCTACATAGGGAGCCCAGGGCCAGCCTAAACTACAAAGCAAGACCATGTCTCAAAAAAAAAAAATTCTTAACATGACTTTTCTATTTGACATGTCATTTTCATATTACCTACAACATATCACAATTAATTTAACCACTCCTCTTGTCTTAAAAACTCAGATAACTTCCACAAATTGTACCAAAAATACCTTATATGTAAACCCACATATGAATCCCTGATTATTACCTTGATATAAATTCCTAGAAATGGGATCAAATTGAAGTATATGAAGATAAATACTACAACACTGCTTTCCAGTAGGGTTGTACCAAATTGACAAATTCACGATAAAGGTGTCAATTCTATATTCATTCTTCTTTTTTTTTGGTGGAACCGAGAATCAAACTCAGGACTTTGCACTTCCCAAGCAGGTGGCGCCATCACTGAGCTAAATTCCCAGCCTATACTGTCATTTTTTTTAATGTGTCATGTGTCACTTATACTTTGCAACTAAATTTTCAATAATAAATAGGAACATAGGATTTAAGGGTAAAAATCTAAAATGGTGAATTCATGCTGATAACATACCATGTGTCTTAATAAGCAAAAACATAAAAGGTTGATACCAGCAAAACTTAACAAAGTTAACATGAAATACTTAGGTCTAACAACAGTAAACTATTTTCAGACAATTTTAGAGATGTGGCCAAATGTTGAACAAGAATGAGCTTTGAGATAAATAGGAAATACAGGTAGAAGAATTACTCATCAAAGAAGAAAGGTTCCTGAACTGTTGGTAAACAGAATAAGAGGAGAGAGTAACAATACTTTTGGAGACAGTCTCCCCATTATTATGAGATTATATCCACCTTACCTTTTGTTGTTAATATGTACCATTTTTTTTATAAGTCATGGTAGTAAGGTTTTTTTGGTTCTGACAATTCAGAAGACAAAAATAAGGAAGACTGGTTCTGCCATTCTTTGAAGTCAAGTCTGGGAATAATGCCATAACAAATAGCTAAAGTAAAAATAAGAGTACTATTCACTCAAGAAAACCAAGTTTTTGCAGAGGTGGGAAAAATACAACCAAACATATAGTAATTCATTTATGCAAAATCTGGAATTAACAGAAGTGAACTTGGCATGTAAGGTTTGACTAGATATGTTCTGAAACCCTGTCAAAGGAAACAAAAGTTGGAGAGGAAAAAAAATTAACAATAACAAAGTGTGGGTGTGGAAATAAGGGTATCTTATTATCCTTTGTCCTTTCCACTTCAGTTTAAAGATTTCCTGTGTGTATGCACAACTATTCAAACTGAATTTTTAAGTGTAAAAAATAATCCATTATAATATAAATTTTTAATTATATTTTAAATACAATAATTCTGAAACAGAAGGTTAAGATTAATTATGTGACCAGAAATCTTACTAATTCATCTACCATTAAAATGCTGAGACTGAACAGCAGAGAAATAATTTGGTTCTGTTATTCATTGCAAACAATTCTTCTGCTAGGGCAGACCTCTGAAGAAACAGACTTATCTTTGAACTGCCCTTTTTTAAGGCATTGGTATGACCATTTGGTTCCTACTATTAGGATCCAAAGACATGCTCAATTTGGTTACCATTGCCCCATTCCCTATCAAAAAGAACTGCTGTGTCTCAGGACCTTACAAAACTAAATTTCCCAATTCTGACTGCTGATCCACATACCAAGAAACCTATGTCTTCTCCTTTTCCCAAAACAGTGCAGAAGCACTGCTGTAAGTTCGCCAAACCACTCCAACTTCCTCAGCCATGACTTTTCTTCTGCCTTTGACAAAACTGCTGATGATAATCATTATCTGTCAGAATCTAAACAGTCCTAAACAATACAATAAAAAGATCCTTTTAAATAGTTTTTTTTTATATATCACTAAGATATTGATTCAGGAGAAATATAATTCCTAACCCATTGAATGTTAGATGTGCCTAGTTTGTGTCTCCTGAAATCCAAGAATGAATTTTAAAGAACAATGGAGGTTAACAGTAGGGAATTTTATTCAGAGACAGCTCCTGAGAGACAGGAGTGGTTCTGAAGGTAGACTGCTGTCAAGGCACTTAGTTAAAGGTGTTCACATAGCCAAATCACAATGTGGGTACAACATGGGTCAAACTATAAACACTGTATAGGAGTACAAGTATAGCTGCTTAGCTAATACTGATCCAACAGGAAAGCAGCTCACACAGCAAAGGTACATGGTAAGAACAAAGGCATTTGGGGAAGGGATGCTCTGGTCACCTACCTGGAGAATTAACACTCATCTGGACTTTCTCATAATTTCAAATTATTGTTTATCCCTTGGGGAAGCATGTAGGTCTGGCTCTGCATTTTTATCTTGAGGTCTGCTCTTCCCCAGTTGTGCCTCCAGCCACAATTCTAAGTGTCCTTGAGAGCCCAGTAACTCTCTGACTGTATATTAATTTCTATCTGACTTGGATATTTATAATAATACTATACTGATAATTAACTACTACTATCAGCATCTTAATTCATACAATAGGTTACATTTTATTAGTAATCCATCATTTCTAATATTTACCAATAATTAATGTTTTGGTAGGTAGCAGTAGTTAAAATGTTTTTAACTTGCCAGGCGTGGTGGCTCACGCCTGTAATCCCAGCACTTGGGAGGCAGAGACAGGAAGATTGCTGAGTTCGAGGTTTGCCTAGGCTACATAGTGAGCTCAGAGCCAGCCTGAACTACAAAGCGAGACCCTGTCTCAAAAAAAAAAAAAAAAAAGTTTTTAACTTTACATGGTCAAAATTTAAGCTTCATAAAGAATATCACTGTTGCCGGGCATGATGGCTCACGCCTGTAATCCCAGCACTCGGGAGGCAGAGACAGGAGGACTGCTGAGTTTGAGGCTTGCCTGGGCTACATGGTGAGCTCAGAGCTAGCCTGAACTACAAAGTGAGACCCTACCTCAAAAAAAACCAAAACCAAAAAAAAAGAATATCACTGTTCAATCAGGAACAAGATAAGGATATGCACTATCACCACTTTTATTCAATGTAGTTCTGGAAACAATTAGACAAGAGAAGGAAGTAAAAGGAATAAGAAAAAAAGATAAATTATCATTATTTGTATATGACATAATACTTTACATAGGAGACCCCTAAAAGTCCACCAAAAAATAATCAATTTCAGTAGTGTAGCTGAATACAAAGTCAATGTACAAAAATCAATAGCTTTCTGGGCCGGAGGGTTAGCTCAGTGGTTCTGGCA
>PVIC010017922.1:0-32186 GCA_004025085.1 Thryonomys swinderianus
AGCGGCTCAGGTGCAGCTCATAGCTGAACTGTTACTCGTCAGGCCGTGTACTGGCCAAGCGTTGTCGAGCTGTGAGTGTCTGCGGGAGTTCGTTTGATTCATCCACCCACCCACCCCGCTTTGTACTGGAGACAGAACCCGGAGCCTTCACACTCAGCCGCATGAGTTCCCTTTTTTTTTGTATTTTAACTCACGAAGCTGCTCGGGTGGAACTCACACTTGTCATTCATTCCCTTGCGCCGGCCTCTCAGGGTGCTGTGCTTGCAGGTGCGCGCCATGCCCAGGTGCTCATCTGAGTTTTACAGCAAACAGGTGATGGAAATACTACTAACTTCATCAAGCCAGGCAGGGTAGCACACACTTGTAATTCCAGCACATAGGAGGCTGAAGCAGGAGAATCGTCATGAGTTCATAGCCAGGCTGGGTTATGTGGTGAGCTCGAGGCCACCCTGAACTACAGAGTGAAACCGTCTTGAAATAACCTACCACTAGTATCTGTGTTGTGCAGACGGAGACATGGAAGCACAGAAGTTAGCCCTGCCATAGGTCAGGTGCTTTTTCGGGGCTGGATCTGGAATTTAAACCCAAGCAGTCCACTCCAGACTTAGATCTTCACTACTAGAGTGCAGTAGCTTGATATTATCTACCGAGGGTTTCACCTTAGTGTGGGGAAGCGTGCAGTTTCCAGGCGGAAACATCATAAGCACAGTAGGATCAGCCTCCTGTGGAGAACACACATTAACAGGAACTGTTTTCCTCCAGAAGAGCATCGATAAGGACAGCATGGTCCCAGGGCTACAAGAAAGCTCAGAGCAATAGGTGGGGTGAGCTGAGTTTAGAGAGACGAAACGTGACGAGTGGGTCAGCCAGGCGTGGTGGTGCACGCCAGGAATCCCAGCACTCTGAGAGGCTGAGAAGGACCCACAAGTTTGAACTCAGCCTGGGAAACTTAGTAACGTGGTGATGCCCTGTCTCAAAATAAAAAATAAGAAAGTCTGGGGTACCGTTGAGTATAAAAGGCCTGGGTTCCACCTCAGTGCCGCACATGCATGGGAAAGAAGGGAGTGAGCGAAAGAAAGAAAAAAGTGTGGCCCTCTAGACTCACTGCTATAGCTCCAAGCCCATGAGGATTTCTGTGAAAGAAGCAGAGTTGTGGTTTTAGAGTCCAAATGTGATCAAGACGGCTTGAGCGCTGGGAGCTGCCGACCCGAGAGGCAGCTGAGCAGGGTAGCAGATGACGAGGCTGCAGCGTTCAGAGGTGACTTGACCTTTGGGAAGAAACAGCTGAAAGAGTCTAGAGCATCTGAATGACGGCCAAGGGGAGGGAACGTGGTTTCCAAGGAGCAGTGAACAGATTGGGGAAATTGAAGTCGGGATCTCGTGTGCAGAGAAACCCCTGCTCACTGAAGGGCTGCTCTGGTGCTTTTTCTGTCCTGACAAGTACATGGATTCTCATGGGTTTAGTGAGGCTGTACTAGGTTGTAGGTGTTAACAGGGTGTACACATCAAAATCAGTTCTAAGCATATCAAAACACTAGGCCAGCTGGGCGTGGTGGTACACTCCTGTAATCCCAGAACTTGGGAGGCTGAGGCAGGAGGATTGCCATGAGTTCAAGACCAGCTTCAACTATCATAGCAAGACCCAGAAACAAAGCGTGTGGCTGGAATCTTAGGAGGAATGCCAGGCGTGGGGTATTAATTGGAGGGCTGTAGAACAGAGATAAGAGTTGGGTCCTCTAGTTTTTTCTTGTGTCCATGTGGGTTTCTTTGTAACACTGAGGACAGCTATGCAACTATTCATTTCGTAGCCCATTGTCTGTGGCAGATAAGGCATAAAGATGTCTTGATCATCTGTCACTAAACATCTTGTGATGCTGAAAACTGGGAACTCAGGTCAGGGCCACTGCTTCCTGTAGGTCACTGCTTTTGTACATCTGGGAAATTCTTAGATTTCTTAGCAGTCTGGAATTATTTCTTTTGTGAACTGTTTGCTATTGCTAGACACTGTTAAGTATCTGGGAGCTTTTGTTGCATCATGCTGATAAGCAAAGCCAGTCCATAAACTTGTATCATTGGAACAAGTGTAGGTACGTTGCTGTTAAGAGCTCTGGGAATGTTCTCGGTTTCTGGTGCTCTCATGCCCTACTGCTTAGAATTTATGGGAGAAGTAGCATTTTGTGGTCATCTGTGGGTTTCTGAGCCTCCCTGGGCATTTTTTATGTTGTAACAAATAATATTGTCAGTGTATTTTGGAGAAAAAGGACACTGTTCTAAACCTTTTCCAAACATTATTGTTCTTAGGTTAGGAACTTGGCTTGGAGAATTCGAGTCATCAGTAGTGACCCTTCTGCCAGATGTTGGAGTGCATAGTTAGAATCCCAGCTCTTGGGAGGCTGAGGCAAGAGGATTGCTATGGAGTTGAGGCTGGCCCCCAACTCATGGTAGTCCTGCTTCAGCATCCTGAGAACTGAGATCACAGGTGTGCAGTTACCTCTAAGGATTTTGACTGATGCTATGTTGAGTCACAAATTGCAGTGAAGAGTGACTATAGAAGTAAATACTTTCAGCTTCTAGAGAAGAGAAAGAGGATTTTTTTGTTGTTGTTGTTGGTACCAGGGATCAGACTTGGGCTCTTATGCTTGCAAGATAGCTGTAGTTCCACTGAGTTGAATGCCCGCTCAAGAGGGATTTTTTTTTTTTTTTTTTTTGCTTTTTGAGACAGGGTCTCGCTTTTAGTTCAGGCTGGCCCTGAGCTCACTATGGTGCCCAGGCAAGCCGCCACGAACTCAGCAATCCTCCTGTCTCTGCCTCCCGAGTGCTGGGATGACAGGCGTGAGCCACCACGTCCGGCATTGTGGTATGCGGTGTTGATTGTTGGTGGGCGTGTCTCCATGCCCAGCATTATATGTGGTTACCGGGGGATCAAACTCAGGACCTTGTGCTTGCGAGGCAGGCGCCGGAACCACTGAGCTAACCCTCCGGCCCCCAAGAGGGATTTTTAAAAATGATATCTCCTGTTGAAAGTATTTAGATTATCTCCCTGCTTTCGTTGTTTCCATGTCTTTACTTTTTTCACTTAAAAACTGGGACATTCATTTCAGAATACACAGGTAATATATTTGAGCTTTCAAAGTAGTCATATCAACAAAGACTATTTTGAAAAAGAAATGTGCAACCAGAGTGATTGGCATACATCTAAATTTCAGGGAGATTCTGAGTTTATAAGAACAAAACACTGTAGGGCCGGAGATTTAGCTCAGTGGTTCCAGCGCCTGCCTCACAAGCGCAAGGTCCTGAGTTCGATCCCTGGTAACCACGTACAATGCTGGGCATGGTGACTCACGCCCACCAGCAGTCAATACCACATACCACAGTGCTGGGTGTCGTGGCTCACGCCTGTCATCCCAGCACTCCGAAGGCAGAGGCAGGGGGATTGCTGAGTTCCAGGCTTGCCTGGGCTACATAGTGAGCTGAGGGTCAGCCTGAACTACAAAGCGAGACCCTGTCTCAAAAAAAAAGAAAACACTGTGGAAGAAGTGGCATATTGTAAAATAATTATGTACAATAACTTACAGGAAATGGGAGTGTGTGTTATCCTTAATTTCTCTTTGTTACTCACTGGGAACCCAGCCAGGATTGCATATATTCTAGGTAAGGGCTGCACCCCTGAACTGAGTCCCCAGGTCTACATTTCTCTTCGCCCTGCAGTGAGCGCATTGGCTATTACTGTATATAGGCTGCCCTGGTCTGCATAGGGCACTTCAGGGGAGCACCTATCCCCCCAAAGGGAAGAGGGTCCACTTGAGAAGGATCAAGAACACCTGGGAAACAGCTGACAGCTCACTGCTCATGGGTGGGGTTCCACACAAATCCAGCAGACACTAGTGGTCAGAGTTCTGCTGTGGGCTTATGTAAGATGATGTAGAACTTGGAGAAGTCCTTTGCTCTGCATGAAGACACATTCTTAGCATTAGAGCAGCCGAAGAGAAGGAGGGCACCCTGGTCAGCTGCTCTCCCAGGGGTCTTAACATGATGGTTTCGGGGGCAGCTCATGGTCAGGGTTTGACAGGGTGAGTTTTCATAAAGGTGACATTTAGAGTTGGGGATGGAGCATAGCACAGAGTGCTGCTCATGGAAGACTCACCTGAATTCCAGCCCAGATTGTCACCCTGTGTCCTGAAGACAGTTGCTAACCAGGAGAGGCCTCAGATTCCTATCTGTGCTGGCAGATGGAGAGAGGACAGGCACAAGGCCGCAGAGCACATGCGTGCTATTCCACATGTTACAGCTGGCAACAGTGAGGCCAGAGAGAAGAGATGGACTTGAGGAACATTCCCAGGACAGCATTCCTGACCTGGGGCCCACCTGGGTGTGGGAATATTGTTTCAGGGAGTGATAATCATTTCAGAAAAGTCAGTGGAACCATCTGTTGCAGTTGATTAGTCCTTATATGCCAATGGTCTGCAGCTCTGAATGGCAAAGCCAACAGGACTTCAGAAAGGCAATTTTTGTCTTCTGTGGTTTCAGCCTGTCCTCGGTGCTGTAACTGATGGTGAGGGAAAGATTGTGGACGAAGACACGTTGGCTAGAGACGAGGCATTGCTGAAGGAACCCCTCTTCCTGAGGGACATGGGTTACTGTCACACACCATGAGCTGTGGGCACCGGTGTTGCCCATCTTCTGTCCCATCACCTAACAACAAAACACAAGGCTACAACCAATGGCCTTTATCAGATGTATGGAATTGGTGACAATAATTACCATGTGTGACCTGTGATGTATGTGTCTCTGTCAAAAGTCTTTTAAGCACATATCACTGGGAGGTTTCTGTTAGCAGTTCAGTGAGCTAGACAGGCATAATTTTCCAATAAAACAAAGAAAAGAAAATTCTTTAAATTGGATAATAAATTGGATTTTTGCCCATTTGGTAGGGTAGGTCAAGGTTAGTACTTTGAATGCGTTAGACTAGAATAAGTAAGCAAATTTTATACATAAATATCACTTATGTGCTACTTACATTAAGTTTCTGCCATGGATACACATCCCAGGCTGCTTCTAGGGTCTTATCCATATTCATGGCTGATATAAAAGCAAGATGGGATGGGACTCTTCAACGGAAAACACCGTGCATCTTGACATCTGGTGTCCAAACATGATGTCAATATGGATATTACCTCAGCGCTCCACAGACTTCAGATTGGGGTAGGCAAATATATAGAGACCAATCCCCTCTTCTACATTATTCAAACTACTGCTCCATCTGGAATGATTTTCTTAAAATGGAGAATATTTAAATAGAAGAGATACTTTAGTTGGTTGAGATAGACACAAGTCAAAGATCAGGGCATGAGAATTTATCACCTTTCAGGAAGGGTACCTTCTTCTAAATACTTTTTTCCCTCTCTCTGAGTTAAATGAAATACAAATTAAACATTTTCACATATAAGTGATCAAAACTTCATTCACTATGAGTGCATCAGAGAAGAAGGGAAGATTGGCGTTAGTTTTAGCCTATTTTGTGGCTGAGAAATTTGAGAACAGGAGTATTAAATGATTTGTTCAGAATCACATGGCAGATGATATACAGAGCTAAGAATCAAGCCCTCAGAGTAAGTTCTGAGTAGTCTTTGAAGAACTCCACAATACTACTTGCCACAATAAGATAGAGGATGCTTACACTACACGAACCAGCCTTTTCCACATGTCCTGAGACAGGGCTCTTCTGCTATTAAAGGGATTTTTTTTACTTTTTGAATTACTGGAAGAAAATAGATGTAGACATTGTGGGCTTTGAATCTTCTTGACTCTATTTGAATACCCTGAATGTTTCTCATTCACACTGAATAAATGTATTAATTTGAAAACACCTTGAAGTATTTTGTCACCCAAGCATTTCTAGGGAAGACTGACTCACTGACCACATGTACACAAGCCATACTCTGGATTATTAACTTATCAAGCTGTTTCCTAGGCATCTGTTAACTCTTCAGCTAAACAAATCATTCTAGATTGTGAAGAGTGGGATCCGATTTTAATATTAACCTCAAAACTGTAATTACAAAGGTGAACATGTTTCAGAGGAAGGATCTGTGATACATAGCAAAAGGCAAATCTTTTGCTGTGGTTCCATGGATTTCACAATATAGCAAAACTTACAGTTTGTATCAGCTCTAGTTTCTCAGAAAAAAGTTACCCTAGGTGTAACGCTCCCTTATCTACTGTATACATTTTTGCAGAGGCCTCCGTCCTTTATAGCCATTGAGACTGTGGGCTTTGATTCCTGTTGTTTTGAAGTAGGGAAACAGAAACAGTGAATTAAAGGAGCTTTCTGATGACTTTCTCTCCATGATGGAAATACTGATGCCTCAAAATTTTTTGATAGTGTTTGCTTTCTGAAAAGTCACTTGCCATTCTGTTTTACACTTAATGTCTTTATAGATTTGTGATTATATCACCCCCCCATATACCCATATGCATACATACACACATCCCATCAGGAAGTCCACTACGTCTTTAATTTCATGGTATTAGATTTTTGTAAGCTGAGAAAGTAGCTCAACCACATACATTAGACACAACCGCTTTGTTTTTCCTAGGATTTTGTAGATCTGAATGCCAAATTAATTTACCACCCTTGAGCTTCCAATTCTGACAGAGCCCACAGGGTTCTGTGGACATGCCGACCAGGAAATCACAGAAGAACCAGAGTACCCATGTCAACAGCATGGCTGTTCTCAGGAAGTTGGGGTGTTGACCCGGGGCCACCTGTCTTTCCTGAGTACCTTTGTATATCTGTCTTTGAGAAATTCTAACAAATGACTGTTGTCCCAAATCCATGGAATTTACGCTTATGCCTAACCACACCTCTGTAAGGCTGAGAAAACAGTACTCACCAGTATTTGTGGGAGCCTGTTCTGCTCTGTGTTGGCACATGTTTTAAGAATCACGATCTGGACAGTAAGAACAGTGAGACACCTGTCACTAGTTTCTACACATGTGGTGTGAGGTGCACACATGTGGAGATTTTTAGCTGAGCAAAATAGGATATTGTACCTAGCAAGGCCTCGATGGCAGGCTCAGCTTCTGGGTGGCCGTCTCCGTCGTGCTGCTCTTTATCCACTGTTTGAACCTAGGACTCCTGGGCAGAGGTTGTACACTGTTGTTGTTTTCCCAAAAAGGCAGAGTAAATGACTCCATGTGACCCACCCCTCCTGGGAAGCCACACAAGCCCCCCAGGGCAGATCCATGATGCGCCTGTTCTTTTGAGGGCAAGTTTAATTTTCTTCTCAAATTCAATGTGATTTTGATACTACTATGGAAGTGTTGTTAAAATATGTAAATAGGGCATTCGCTAAACTGTCTTTATTTAGTGTTCTTTTAAGTGATCATAAAATTTTAATGACTATTATTACTGATAGCCTAATAAGTACTTCAATGAATTTTTTGATGGTTAAATATAATTTGTATGTGACTCTAGAATCTCAATATGGAGGTTTTAATATTGAAGCATTACAGTGAAATATTCATGTCATCAGCCATCCATATTGCTATACCATAGAATAAATGCATGTTGATTTGAACTTAAATCTTTCTGACATCCAGTGGGTTTGGGTATCACAAAACCTTGTAATGCATAAGCCATTCAGCTGAAGGAAAGTGGCTTGCATTTTCAGAGTATTTTTAAGTTGATAGTTAAAAACTATTTTTATTTCTAGCCCAGCTGGCCCTCACTCTGCCTAACTTTAGACAAAAATGTGGGTTCTTGAGTAGAGAGATAACATTCATCTTCCAAGGCCCACACATCTGGGTGGCGTAGAGCGTGCTTCCTGTTATCAGAATGCTGTTGTTGGACTTAAGGACCACACAGGATAGAATACTGCTAATGTTCAAATGATTTGTCTTATTTAAACTCGGCTTTTTGATGCTCAGAAGTGCCCCACCCTGATTTTTTTTTTTTAAGGAAAAGTAGCAGTTAGTGGAAATGTTTCCTCTCCCCTCCCAGCAGATGGTGTCAGTCCAGACACCAAACAAAGCAACTTGTGACACTACCCGCTGCTGTGGATGTAGACGGTGGCTGGGAACAGGCTTCCAGCAGCGTGACCGCTTGGTCTTCGTGTTGCACATCATCACGAGCCATCCTCTGTCTGTTTTACCCGTGGTGACACCTGCTTGTCACCCCCGGCCACCTTTCCTGTAGGTGACACTCAAGGGCTCTTGGGTTTGGTTATCATCAGCCGCGTGTACGTTTCTGTCTTGCCCTTGGGGTGACGGGGATAGATGAGCTTTGGCTGGCCAGTCTGCTGCAACTTCTCGAGGTGAAAATAGCATTGACATCCTGTAACAAACACCAGACATGTGGCAAGGAAACAGAGAGGATGAGTTTTATGTTATGAAGATGTCATCCGGCAGACACAGCAGAGCAGCTTCATTTGGAAAAATCTTTACCTAGACTGAGAGTCCTAGATTCCATTAAAAGAAAGAAAAAACTCGAGATGACAGGAGAGTCCTGTGGGGAAGAGGCTCTCTTCCTGTCTCCAGGAATCTCGGGGGAGCACTTACTCTCACCTTGGAGGTAGAGGGAAGTCCTTAAAGTTAGTACTGTTTCTACCACCTCACTCTTCCCTACCTGTGCTTGTAGGCAAGGTGAAACCCACTCTGTGCCTGCAGTGTCCAATAGAGATCCATAGCTGAGGATAGGAAGATGAGATGAGGGAGAAGAGGGAGGAGGAAGAAGAGGAGGAGGAGGGATCAGCCCAGGTCTGCAGCAGCGCTGGAAATCAGGGAAGGCCTTGACCTCTGTTTATACAGTGAATGAAAAGTGCAAATAATCTGTGGCTACCTTTCCTCATCACAGTGGCTACCAATCAGCGCAAATTCCAGTATGTTTGCATTGGTACAGTTTAGAGAAATTTGAACATTTTTCTTTCTTTCCTGTTTGTTTTTGGTCAAGGCAGGGTTTCCCTATGCTGTGTAGTTCAGGCTGGCTTTGAACTCACTGTGTAACCCAGACTGGCCTAGAACTCACAGTGATCCTCCTGCCTCAGCCTCCTCGAGTGCCTGAATTACACTCATGCATCAGCCACCATATGCAGCCAATGTGGTGTTTTTGTCCTTGGAAGGATTCTTGTGAAGAGAACTTAGTTAAATCTCCGTCTTCTGGGCCTGGGCACCAAACACCCATCGTGGGTCCCAGCTGAAGGTTGTCTTGTCACTTAGTTTCCATCTCCTGGGAGGGAGTTTCCAGTGATGGCTAGCTTCCCTCCCCCATGCTGCAGGTCAGGGAGCTTCTTGGCAGTTGTGCAGTGAGGCAGTGTCCTTGTGATTGTCCCCTGCAGCACCTGCCTGATGTCCTGACAGAGCTGAGCTGCTGGCCCTGGCGCTGTCTTGGGGCTCAAGTGGAGACCCCTTCCCAGTGCAGGTATCAATCCTGACAAGCAGCGCCCAGGTCCAGCAGGGAGGCTGGGAGGTTATTTTCCAGCACTGCTTGGGAGCCTCATGGACCGACTTCTGCCCGCTGAGTACTCAGGTATCTGCTCTGTAGCTTCCAAGGCTCCCACGTGGAGGGAGTGATGACTTTACAACGTGTGCAGAGAAAGCCCAAGGTGAAGGGAAGGAACCTTGTGTGTGGAGGCCCCTGAGCACATGTGTCACAGAAGGAGCTACAAAGCAGGAAATATCTATGCCCAAGAACCTTAACATATGGCCTCATCTTTGAACAAGAGCAAAGAATCCAGAGAGACTTTTGTTCTTTGTAAACAAAGTTACTCCAGAGTGATTTCCCCGAAGGTTGGCGTGGAGCTGCAGAAGGCTGTGGTCAACAAAAGTTTGAAGATCTTTAGTGACTTTGAAGTCAGAAGCGAATGCCTGTTCTGAAATGTGACAGGGCTGTCACCCTGAGAGGGCTAGCTGGAGCCGAGGCAGAGACCAGCCCCCTGCAATTCTGGTGGTTGAAGATGTCAGGCTCTGTTCTCAATCAGTCTCCAACATGATCTTTTTTCTTGTAGCCAGAGACCACCTATCACCCCCCACCCCAGCAGATTCTGCTATTAAAATACACAGAGAGGTCTCATTCTGCATTCCTCAATTATTTCCCAGAGTTGGTGTTTTGTTTTGGTTTTTGTTGTCTTTTTAAAAGCTAGCAATGATGTCAACATCAGTAGGTTAAGATGCTGTACTCCCTGGGCTGTTTATGCTCGGGTGCCTTATTAAATGCACCAGCTAAAGAGAAAATGCGGTATAAATATGTTTCATGAGTCATTTAAGGATTCAGTGAAGAGACATTACAATTCACTCCTGAGTCCATTTTTAGAACCAACTCTTTCAAGACTTCTCTGCAGGAACACTTCCCCCTGCGCTAGGACTGACAAGACTGTATGCATTACTTTATTTTGATACTGACATTTAAACAATAAAATAAAGCCATTTAAAACAAATAGTAGTGCTTTAAGTGTCTGGGCTGTCGAGATATCAAATTATATAACTTGGGAAAAATCAGAATTCATTGTTAATGGTATGCACTTAACACAAAGGGTCGCAGGAGCTCTCAGCGGATGTGTGTTCAGCCACCATGCTGGAGCTAACAGGCCCTATTCCTTTAGATAGAATTGACTTTATTCACTTAAATGGACTCAGCTCTACCACAATCACTGTATTCAAATGTCAAAAAAGAGGGAGAGAGAGAGAAAGAGGATGTCACAGAGGGTCACAAATTATGTTGGATTTTGACAGATTGTAGCCTTGCTTTACAAGAGCAGTAACATCTCATTTGTCACCGTTTGATCTGTGAGTGTGTGGATGGAAGCCGAGGGCCCTCCATCTCCGCCACAGTTTAATCGCTCTGTGGCCGACCGTGGTGGTGGCAGCCCCGGCCCGTGCACCGCACTGCTGATCTGTTTTAATTTAATCATCTGTCAGCCAGATGAAAGCATAAATCGTCTCTCTTTGATCTGCAAATGGTGTGTTTTTGTAAAGCAGGGTGTGGGCTGTGGGGAGAAGAGCCTCGGAGTCTGGCGCGGTGTGGACAGTAGGGCTCTGGGAAGACACGCAGCGGCCCACACCCCGAGAAGATGCACTCCCGAAACTCAAGGCTGAGCCCCAGAAGCCGCAGCAGGGAACTTGTTTGTGCCGGAAGCTCAGCAGTGAACAGCAGCATTGAAAATCCCAGGGTGCGGCTCTCAGAAGGCCCCAGCCAGCTCGCCTGCTCACCTCCTCAGTGTTCCAGGCACCCGTGGGGACTCTGACCGGGAGGGACACGGAGCATGCTTCCGTGTTGTTCCAGGAGTGATCATGAGTGTGACCGGAAGTCTTCAAGGAGGATGCAGTAGGTAAACCAGGCGTGGTTGGAATCGGAGCCCGCAGAGGCTCCTGCTTTCGGGCGCAGAGGTGGCGGAGGAGCTGGACAAAGTGAGCAAGCGTGACACCCGCAGGCCTCTGCGAGCCTCGGAGGAAAACATCATAAAGTGTTCTCCGCACCCTCTTGGAATCTTACTTCCCAGGCTCACAACTGTTTTCATACAGCAAAGGGGAAATGTCACTGCGCCTCTTCCAGTGACAGACTGGGTCATGAAGAATTGTCAAAAATGAAGTCTGTGTTTTATGGTATCTTAAATAATGACCTCTTATTACAGAAATTAGGGCAAAAATGCGTGATTTCATTGCAGTTAGTGACACCATCACTTTCATAAGCTCCTGCCACCTACCATAACATTTTTATGAATCCTATAAATGGAATATTGTTTGCATGCTATGAATTTTTATGCAGAAATTTTCCAGTATGTTTTTAAAATTAACGACCAAAAGATTTCTAAGGAAGAATCCATTTCAGGAAAAATCCCCAGTAGTAGTCCAGAAATTTCCAAAGTCTTCCCGGTCCATAGGGAATCATTCTTTTTTTTTTTTTTTTTTTTGCTTTTTTGGAGACAGGGTCTCACTTTGTAGTTCAGGCTGGCCCTGAGCTCACTATGGTGCCCAGGCAAGCCGCCGCAAACTCAGCAATCCTCCTGTCTCTGCCTCCCGAGTGCTGGGATTACAGGCGTGAGCCACCACGTCTGGCATTGTGGGCATTGTGGTATGCGGTGTTGATTGCTGGTGGGCGTGAGTCTCCACGCCCAGCATTGTATGTGGTTTCCGGGGATTGAACTCAGGACCTTGCGCTTGCGAGGCAGGCGCCGGAACCACTGAGCTAACCCTCCGGCCCCACAGGGAATCATTCTACAAACCAAAGGAAAACTTCCCCCGAAATTCCTTTAAGATACCATGAAAAGCAGAAACAATTTACAGTTCAATTCGCAAAGCTAAAAAACGTCTTCACCAGTGATGGTTCTAATAAAATCACCTGTGGAGGAGGAGGCCTCTGCAGACCCGTTGAGCCCGCTGCTTGTTGTGGCCCGTGTATTTAGCTGGCTCTTGCGTCCCATAATGCTCATTAATGACTTTTCTATGCAGTATTTGCATAGGAAGCTTAAAGGTGTCTCCACCACTTCCACTGATGAAGTTATTCCGTGGCAGGGCTGTAGGCTCAGAGGGAAGCATCGCTGTTCTTTCAGGTTAAATAAGGCCCACAGAGCAGTGGTGGAAGCACTTGAGTTCTTAGGGTAGGTTTGAGGAGCATGTGACTCCTGGCTGTGACTCCGATGTCACTGTGAGCGACGTGGGAGAGGAAGTCTCGTGATCAGCCTCTCCCTGTGTGGGCCGCTGTGTGCTGAGTGCAGGACAGACCTAAGGAAGGGATGGGAGGAGGGGAGGGTGCAGGAGATGGAGGTGCTGTCCAGAGTGGGCCAGGGACATCTGTTCCCGGAAAGGGCCACCAACGATACCCTTCATGTGCCCTTTACTGTCACCCACTCCATCTGTTTCTTTCACATTTCATTTTTTTTCTTTTTTAATTAATTATTTTGCAGTTCCGGGGATCAAACTTGGGCCCTTCTGCTTCCACGGTAGGCACGGTACCACTTGAGCTAAATCCCCAGCTCCTTTTTTCTCTTTATTTTTTGGTGGGACTGGTTAACATAGGGCCTCCTTACGTACTTCAGGCTGGCCTTGAATCCCTGTGTAGTCCAGGCTGTTCTTGAATTTGAGGCAATCCTCCTGCCTCAGCCTCCCAAGAGCTGGGATTATAGGCGTGCGCCACCATGCCTGGCCTTCCTCTTCGTTTCTTGGTAAGCAGGGATGGAAACAGTTGTTTTCTTTTGTTCCTACCCTCCCTTTATTTCTTCCTTGGTTTTGTGCTCCCTCCCTCCCTTCTTTCCCTCTGTCTCTCCTCCCTCTTTTTCTCCCTCTCATCCTTCTCCCTTCCAAGAGTAAACCTTACACACCGCAGCAGCGTCTGGACAACCATCACCAGATGGAGCCCGCCCCTCTCTCCGGTCACAGCCCTGCGGCCCAGCCTGGGGAGCAGGAGGCCCGGCTCCGCCTCTCGCCCCCCCTCTGCACTGCTCTAGCGCGCCGGCTCCCCTGTGCACCCGCACTGCTGGAGCGGCCTCCACATCTCCGGCTGCCATGGTCCTGCCCCGTGATGCTGCCGCCGTCCACGGTCAGGTCCTCGCTCCCCCCCAGCCCATCCCAAGTGTGCTGCGCGTGGCCCTGTCGCCCGTCAGTCCCCGAGCCTGCAGCGCCCTTCCTGCCTCTGTCTTTGCCTGAGGAGGCCCAGCCCATCCGAAAAGCTGCTCTTCTGCTTTGCAGACCTGGGGCGTGCATCTATCCCCTACCTGGGGGGGGCAGTTCCCTCCTTGTCTGCAGGATGCAGAAAACAGTTGCTGCAGTGCTGAAAGGGTGGCCCCCGTGGACTCGAGGCCTGAGCACAGGCAGAGCGTCGGTTCTTGTCCTTTCTCCTCTTGCTGCCCCTCAGCCTGGATGTGGCAGCGCTGGGGTCACATGCAGGGCTCCGGGCCCGGCGCTCTCCACGCTGAGTCCAGTGGGGAGAACACTCCTCTGTTCTTCACATGGCTTCAGGGCCGTAAGTTGCATCAGTTCACTGCAGAGGAGGGATTAGGCCAAGATACAGTGGTTGTTCTATGATAAGCCACCATTTTTCCAAACTAATGTTAACTGCCAACAATAGGAATTTTGGTTTGGGAAATAGTAGCATCTGCAGTATTATTTTGGAAACTGGAATAAAAGAAAATATACCTACAGAATTTTTTATGGTTTTCTAGTCTTCACTTTAAGGGCACTTTAGGTTATTAACGATTACAAGTCGATTTTAATAACTTCCATTTCTACTGCTAACAGTGTGACCTCTAAATCAGAAGGCACACTGGCTATTGTACAGTCTGCCCTGTACCAGATACTCCACCGGGAAATAAATGAGGCCCGGACCCTCCTGTGACGGCGAACTTCACACTCGTGGAGACTGATCACTCTTGAGAGGTGATAAATGCCCGGGGAAAGTACAGTAAGCCATCACATATTAAATACAGAAAAGTACTTTTAAATAATACTGAAACATGCCAAATCAAGGTGGCAGCCACCACCAAATAGACTCGCAGGCTGAGCTTTCATGTGGCAGAACGGACTCCTAATGAAGAGTATGACCCCGAGTGCCGGCACACGCCACTTGTCCACCCACGAACACGTCAGTGAGAACGTTGTTTCGTGTGGGCCTCTGTGTCTTATCACAGCAGATTAAGGGAAAAGAGGCTAATTCCTTCTAAAGTAGATTTGAACTAAGAATATTTAGTGATTCATGAAGTATTCCATGGAGTATTATTGAATCTGGTGGAAGAGTCAGAGGTTGTGTTCTCCATTTACTCATAAAGCACATCTTGCCAGAAAGGCAGAAATTCAGTGGTTGCTTTTGTTCCTTGTGGAAAGAAGTGGGAAGGTGGAGCCAGGAACTGTGCCCGCAGGGATCACCACTGCGATAGTGACTAGGTGGCCTCCGCAGAGCGATGGAGGCATTGTGCAGCTAGAGCCTAGAGAGATGCAGACCCTGTTGCCCCCGGCAGTGTGCAGAGGCCCGCTGGGTGACTGAGTGTGGCTGTAGGGACCCTCAGCGGCTGGCAGAGGTTGGGCAAACTTGGAGGAGGCTTCCAGGGAGCCTGGCCAGCACCAGAGAGAAGGTTCGTTTCCGGCAGCATGAGACACATGTGTATACCTGTGTGCCGTTACTTGTGGCTCATTTACAGGACATGACTCCACTTTTCCCCTCCTTGGATTACTCTGAATATTCTACTCTTGGAGGTGCTTTTTGGACTAGGGGAAATGGGTAAGGCTGTTTTCTAACAAGATGTGTGGTCGCTTCATTGGGTTTTAATAATATGCTTGGTGATTTCTGCCTGTTTAAAATGAGCTCAGATGCCTGAGAATTGTCCGATTTGGGAGCTGGTAACTGCCCCTAGTTGCAGGGGCGGGTGAAGCCCATTCGTAATAGAGCCAGAAATAGAACTCGGGCCTGGGCGTTGAGTGTCCGGGCCTGGCACACCCCACACATTCCATGCACGAGGGCCTGACAGCGCCGTTTCTGGGGCTTGAATACCAGGAGCTCCGGAGAGGATTAGGTTATGATTTGGTGAATCTGTGATTCCCTAAGAAGGTCTTAGGGTGTCTAAAAATATCTTCCTCTTCTCTCTTGACATGTAGTGGAAAGCTATTTTGTGCTCCCCCTCAGAAAAGAGACCAAAATGAATTTCTGATCTGAATGCCCATGTTAAATATTTACCCTAAAAGCAATGAGTCCAGGGCCACTATGTGTACATGAAATGCACATTCTTGCAGGAGAACATTTTCAAAATCTGTAGTCATGACAAAAGCAATAAAGGAGGATAATATTTAAGTTGATAAAAGATGCAAACATGGCTTTATTAGGTTTCTGAATTCAAATTAAAAGAATAAATATTTCATCAGTGACACTAATTAAAGATTGGTCAAAGATTTGTCTGTGTCTCATCTAGCAAATACCAATCAGAAATGATTAAGAGAAGTAACATTTATTGGACTGTTCGGTTAGAAAAAGAAATGATGATGCTGATATCCATGTTCCTGAGTAATTGTTGTTTGATTAGAACTTGATGTTCAGAAGACATTAGTCCCTCTGGATATCATGCCACTCTGTTTCTTTGAAATCATAAAATTGTGATCGGGACAGAGTAGGGAAAATGCTTTAGGGTATTTAATTATATAAGCTGGCTATCAGTGGTTTTGTGTGCTTATGTGTGTTTACCAAGTGTTCATTTGTTGCTAGCCTTATTCTAAACAACAACAGCAACATAGACAAAAAAAACTCTTAAAATTGCTCACAAGGACTTAGCATCTTCTCGTGACAGCCCTGTGTTTCTGTGTAATTTCAAGTGTTTCTGTCTCTCATGAGATGCAAAGCCCAGCTAAATTGGCTGCCTACCCAGGGAGCACAGTCCCCAAGGAAGTGGGAGGGACTGAGGGGTGGGAGTCGGGTCCCAGGTACAGGCAGGGCCCAGCAGCCTTTCGGGCCTTCCATGGTTGGCCTGGGCCCAGGTGCCAGACCCACACGTGGGTCCCAGCTCCCTCCACTCTCATTCCACGGGATTTCGTTGTGGGATTTGCCATTCAGTTCCCCACTGCTTTTCCTCTGGGTTCCACTTACTTTCATTTCATAACTTTGGCTGGTGTCAAAGTAGCCTCACTTGTCTCCATAATAAATGTAAACAGTGACACAGAGGCCATTGTGGTCAAGTCTGGACGGATGCCAGCCCTAGCGGCCAGCCCTTTTGATGTCTGAGTCCATCTGCTTTCTTCCAGGCTGGGGTCACAGGCGTGCATGGGGGTCGTGGCCCGTCTTCAGCCCTGTCCGGAGCCTGGCTGTGAGCTCTGTAACAGAGGAGCGAGTTTCCCGACACCTTCTGGGTGGCTCACGCTCTTGGGCATAGACATTCTCTGCAGTTTCCCGAGGACACCAGATCACTTTGGGTTCAGTTACCGTGGTATTAGAGGAGGGTTCCCTGCGAGCAGCCCCTGGCCGGAGACTCCCTATAAGACCTGCACATCCATCGGGGGTTTATCGAAGGAGAAATTGTTTTCCTGCGCTCAGCGGCAGAAAGCCCAGCGCCTGGCGCCCTCCCTCCCATCCAGGCAGTTGTCGGCGCCTTGAAGCTGCTCTGGCCACTGGAGGCGGGAGACAGGGAAGGTGACAGGAATGCTCTACCTGACCTGTGCGGGCGGCTCCCGCCCTGTCTTTTCTATGTATGTGTTACATACCAGGTGCATTAAAATTCACATTTAAATTTCAAATGAGTTAAAGACACCATTGCTTTCAAATAAGTGACTGATTTTTGTTCCTCTCATGTTATATTAATATTAATATTATGGAATTTCCTATAGCCTCACGTTCCTTGCTATCTGATAATTGGGTTGGGGAGAGAGGAGGGTCATCTTGTTTAGCTTATCTCTGCAAGAGAAAGAGTGGCCAGTAATAAGGGGAAGCGGCCATAAAATGGTAACAAAAAAAATTGAAAAGAAGATTTAATCTCCGGCCAATTTGAAACATATCCCAGAGAATCCATGGAGAAAGAGATAAAGTGTGACTATGAGTAAGTTAACTAAACACATTACCCTGGTGAGAGAAAATGGAGTTAGTCCATTGTACATGTTTAATTTCCTATTAGTCTCTGGCGTTTACTACCTCATCTGAGTTGGGGCATCTGTAAATTCAGTTAAATACAGCGCATTGTCTAAACATATCAGGGCTCCAATCACTCACCCCAGCTGCTGATAAGAAGCCTCTCGTGTTATTGAATCTGCAGTGGGGCGGCTCTGCAGCTTCCGAGATAACAGCCAGGTTTTCACTTTTAAGTTCGGGGTGGAGAGAAAGGAATCCGGCCCCGCCTCCGCTGCTGTTCCTGTGGCTGCTCTGCCTGCTCGAGGGCCGTGATTTTGTTTTTTGAATGTATTATATCTTTCTTTAGTTTCATTGGAAACGCCAAATGTAGGAGAAGCCAGCAGGGCAGCTGAGTGTTGCAAACAAGCAGCCATCAGCCTCCTCCCTGTTACTCTGAAGACAGCAACAGCTTCTTCGGTCTTTTAGTTTTCTTTTATAATTCAGGCTGTCTTTATTGGTTTTTGCTTTTCTTCGGAGCTGGACACACCAGGATGAAACCCGGTCTTTTTCTTCTTCATATTTTTTCTCTCATAATTTCATTAAAGTTGTATTAAGAATTCTTTTAATGATTGATCCTCAGAAAGCAAATAGTTTTGGTCCTAATGAACTTGAGCACAGGTCTGTGCATAAAGTGACAACTGTCTTTCCCAAGGCCCACGTGTGGCTTTTCTTTTCCATTGTTACTGTTGTTAATATAACATTACACGATTCGATTACAGCAGTGATTTTACTCCTGGTGAAGGTGAACAGATGCATACTGGTTGGTTGTGGATGTTTTGCCTGTTTTATACTTAAAATGTTTCCTTTCTCCTGGAAGATGTCAGCTCTCCTCACTCCCATGTAACATTCCCGGTCAGTGTGTCACAGGAAGATCACCAGGGAACTGCGTCACGCTTTGCTTCTTAGTAGAATGATGGATAAGCTTTGCAAATGATTCCCTATGTCTGGTACCCACCTGTTTGTGGACGCGTGGACCGCACTGTCTTCTTGGATTTTGGGAGTTTATATTTCCTTTTTCTCAAACAGATGTTTTACTACAGATGCTGTTTGTTTAGTAAATTGGTCCACATGCTACAGTTCTGCTTTCATGTAGCAGAATGGATCTGACCAACAACATTAATGACCAAGGAGAAAAGGAAAAAGAAAAGGGCTTCTTGAAGCTCCTGTTTTGTGATGGCTTTTTTCCTTTTCCTTTCTTCCCTGCCTCCCTTCTTCCCTTGTGCCAGGGAAGGAACTCAGGGCCTCATACACGCACAGCACCCTATCTGCGACAGAGCTGCACCCCACCCTCATGGTTGTGTCACTCGGCTTAGTTTTGGGCCCTGTGTCCCCCACAGCCCGAGGCGTACCACACGTGCAGGGTCGCAGCTCCCTCAGCCAGGCGCCCCACCCACCTGTCTGCTGCTAAGTTGCTGAGGAGGGCTCCCTTCCTTCCTACCGAGGTGCGCTCATCTCGGGAAACGCTGCACTGCTTTTGGTGGCGATGACACTATAAACTGACCTTTTAAGGCTAAAAAGTCAAAAAGAAGTGTTCAGATGGTAGGATGGCAGAGAGATATTTCAGTGCTAGAAGCCAAGGAGAAGAATGTGAACGTGAGCGTGGTAGTCAGGGTGGAGGCTGGGTGCCATCGACGGGGAGACGGGCTCTGGCCGCTCCCTGGCTGCTGCTGTGGGATGTGCTTGCAGGGAGAGGCCCCCCGTTTCAGGGCCCAGGCTGAGCCACCGGGGCTGTGGGGCCATCGCGGCTGGAGTTCGCCGCCTCCTCACTGCCCAGCACCCACAGCCCTAAATGGAGGGCCGTGGGCCTGAGGGACAGCCCCTTCCTGCGTTGGCCCCCCACAGTCCGCCTGCACCCCGCGAGCAGCATGTGGCGTTCAGTCCTCCCCGTGAAAGGCATCTTCTGCTTCTCTTCTGATGTCTGGACTCTTCGGGAGCAGAGCAAGAGTCTCCTAATTTCGTACGTGCTGCTTCTTCAAACCACTCTCTCCTTGCCCGCCAGGTGCTGCTGTTCGTGCCTAGGCTGTGCTGGCATAAATTCAACTGTCCCTCGTGTGTGTTTAGTAGGACTCCCGAAGGTTTTTAGGAAATAGTTTGAAAATTGCTGAGATTCAGGAATTAATGCACTTTTTTGTTTCTGTCTACACTTTAACCTGACGGGCAGGGAACAGTCCTTTGTGAGATAATCAGTGTCCTTAGCATCCTGTAAGTGTCTCTGGTAAAAAGTGCAGATTTGCCCATGTACATTTAAATCAGAGGCAGGTAAGTAAATTCATAGCACAGATTTGCAGACTACTTGTGTGAAGATGAGGGTCAGTTCACAGATTGTGTCAGTTCTTCGGGGAATATGTGAGAGGTGAGCTCTGAAAAACTCCATATAGAATGTGAGTTTTGGGCTATATTTTCATAAGTAGCCAAAGGACTTGAGTGGTAAAAGTGAACAAAAGATATTAATGAAAAGCAAGTGATATGTAAAAACTGTTGATTTTCTTTCAAATGCCAGTTCAGCATATGTAATGATTAAAATGAGATTTTGTCATATCAGATGTGAAATCAAGAGAGCTAGTCTGGTTTTCCCAGTCCATATAGATAGAAGCCGATTTCAGTGATTCGAGTAAAAGGATGATACTTTGCGATCTCTCTATGAGGTTTTGGTGTCTGTAGCAATCAGTTTTAAACCCAGTGAGCTCCACGCCTATTGTGTTCTCAGGGCTGTGCAGAAGCTGTGTGACATTCAGCTGTGACCCAGATGAAAAATTATTTTGCTTCATTTCTCTTCACTTAGCCAGGGAAAACAATGTCAGATTATTGATCGAATTTTAATTTAAAGAGTAACTTAATTCACAGTGAGTTTAGATCTGTTCTCTGTACCTTAAGTCAAAAATCATTCCAGTGATCTGTAAAGGTGTTTCTTTGTAATTATGGAAACCTAGTTTATAATATGTATGTCAGGTTTTCGTGAAGTTTTAGAATGAGTCCCTCAGACCTATGCATTGCCCCAAATCACCAAGCCAGTAGGAGCCATTTAATTTGCTTTCGAGATCAGACGAAAGCTATGTACAGAATGGTATGGCTGTAGACAGGAACCATTTGATTTGAAATGTAAAATCCAGAGACGCCCAGTATTAAAATGGCCAGAGTAGCTGGGTGTGCTTGCACACTCCTGCAACCCCAGGACCCTGTGGCTGAGGCAGGAGGATCACTGCAAGTTCACGGGTGGCCTGGGCTGCATAGGCAGTTCAAGGTCAGTTTGAACTAAGTAATAGTGAAATCCTGCCTCAAAATAATGAAAAATTTAAAATAAAATGGCCAGTATGTTTCAGGTCTGTCTAGGCATTAAAAGGTGGCAATGATTCTTGGGAATTTTATCGAGCACCTGTGATATTTGGTCCTAGGTCTGATTTTCTTAACCTAATTTTATTGTTTGAAAAGCACAGAGCAACAGATTACAGTTGGTATTGAGGACTATTTACTTCCACAAGAAATTTTTTTTCTTTTTGGGGGGTTTTGTAGCATGAGCTTCTGTGTACCTAGAATAATGACAAGGTCTCTCAGCTCATGACAGCGAGGCTCTGTGGCATTTGATTTCTGGTAAGAGGAAGAGAAGAGGAAACATATTATCAGCATGGCCAGGCAGTCCCTGTTGTCCGTAGGGTCCCAGCAAGTGTCACACGCTGTCAGGACAGCAGTGCTTTGCCATCATGCACAGCAGTGTCCACCCCGTCAGACAGGGGAGCAGAAGCAGAGAGTCCGGGGTGTCTCCGGCCCTTCAGTTCTGCTGTATTTCTCTCTCGGCGTGTTTCCTGCTTGTGTGGCTTTGGACAAGTCTCTCCACCATCTGGAGCCGGTTAGGCTGTTGTCCTTATTGCAGGCGTCAGTGACCTACCCCGAGTCTCATGTTAGTCGTAAGGGCTTCAGATCACTCGCGCTGTTTAAAGCTTTACGTAGAGTGCTAAATATAAGGTTGCAGAGTCTTACAAACCATGTTATAGAAAGCCTGGCAGAAACTTGCGAGACTTTGGTTTTCCACTCTCGATGGGAACCACTTCTTTCCTGATTCTGTTTTCCCTTGTAAATTTCCTTGATTCCTCACTTTGTAGTTTAGGCTGGCCCTGAATTCACCATGTGGCCCAGGCTGACCTCAAACTCATGACAGCCTCCTGCCTCAGCCTTCCAGGTGCTGGCATTACCAGCCTGTGCCTGCAGACACCGGCTGGCCCTCTGCAGCCTGCTCTTAAAGCCAATCCCTCAATGGCTGCTCTTGATGCACACTGACAAATGGGATTGAGTGGGAAAACTTCCCTGAAAACTCTGATCCATCACGCTGAGGTTTGCTCACACAACTTGGGATCCGTGGAGGAGTCCTTCAGACCAATAAACTGGATTTACTTACTTATCAGGATCCTGTCTTTTGGTTTGTTTGTTTGTTTTTTTTTTTTTTTTGAGGCAGGATTTCACCGTATATCCCAGGGTGGTCTTGAACTCACTACATGGCCCAGGCTGGCCTGGAATTTGGAATCCCCTGCCTCAGCCTCCTGAGTGCTGGGATTACAGGAAGTACTACCATGCCTGGCTCTGATCCTGTCCTTTTTAAACAATATATTTGCTTTTTAAGGTAGTTTTAGACCCACAGCAAAGTTGAGCAGAATGCCTGGAGTCCCCACAGGGCCCCCTCTCCCACCATCTTACATGGCTTCACCAACATCAGCACCTCCCTATCCGTGAACCCGCCCTCACCTGTCATTAGGCAATCTGCAGCTTCCTCTGGGGTTCATTCTTGGTCTTGTCCGTCTCCTGAGGTTCCACAGAGTATAGCTGCAGGAATCCCCTGAGTCACCAGGACCCTCCTCCCTGCCGTGGCCATCTGCATGCTCCGCTGTTCATCCCTCTGGGTGCCCCCCCCAACCACCTGGAGTGGGTTCTTTTTTTTTTTTTTTTTTTGCTTTTGAGACAGGGTCTCGCTTTGTAGTTCAGACTGACCCTGAGCTCACTATGGTGCCCAGGCAAGCCGCCGCGAACTCAGCAATCCTCCTGCCTCTGCCTCCCGAGTGCTGGGATGACAGGCGTGAGCCACCACGTCCGGCATTGTGGTATGTGGTGTTGATTGTTGGTGGGCGTGTCTCCACGCCCAGCATTATATGTGGTCCCGGGGATCGAACTCAGGTCCTTGCGCTTAGGAGGTAGGCGCCGGAACCACTGAGCTAACCCTCTGGCCCCTGGAGTGGATTCTTAAAAACAACCCATCGGAGCGGAAGTTGCTCCCCAATTAGCTGTCTGGTGTCCTCCCCGATGAAGCTTCCGGCTCTGGAGAACACAGGGGACCCCGAAGCATCCTTGGGGCTCAGTCCTAACCTGCTCCGGAAGCCCAACCCCTCTCATTACCGGAAGGGCTGGGTTGTTTCTGCGCCCATGACGGGCCAGTACAGTGGGCCGTCCCCGGGGAGCTCCGTGTTAAAAATGCATAGGATACTTTTTTCTTCTTTCTTTCTTTTCTTTTTCCTTTTTGATTTTTTTCCCTGCTAATTCTCCTCCATGAACTCCCGATAAGCAGCAGGCCCGAGCCAGATTTCATTACTATCACGCACTCTTCATGGTCATCTTTTAATATTTGAAAGGATCATTTGTTAACTGGAAATGGTCAATTTTTTTTCTTTGGCTTTTGAAATATAATTTTCAATTTTTAATTTGATTCATTTAGATGAAATCATTAATCAGGGTTGAAACTGAGTTAATTTTCTGGAAAATAAATGAGGTTGTTAGAGTGAACATTATTAAGTGGGCTCTTTGTGAGGAAGGGATAATAGCTGAAAATGTGGGGTACTTGCGAGGCAGAGGCGCTGGGCGGAAAGCGCCTCTTTTCCTTGTTAAGTGGAACAATTCATTTTTAAAATTAGTTAGATTGGAGGATTTTCAGCATTAAGCATTATAAACACCCCATTAATTATTTCAAAGATGGTAAATAGCAAATTTCAAGAAATTCTAAGGCAAGTACGCCATATAGAGTTCTCTGTCTCTGTTTCAGTCTCTCTCTGTCCACCTCTCCCCCACTGTCTTCTCTTTCCTTTGCGTCTTTCCGTATCTCTGTCTGTCTTCTTTCTCTCTCCTCCTCCCTCTGTCTCTCCCCCCTCTTTTTCTGTGTCTCTGTCTCTCACTCTCTGTCTCTCTGCTTCTGCCTCTGCCTCTGCCTCACCCTCTCCTGTGGATGGAAGCCACAGCCTGACCATGCCATGCTAGGCACGTTCTGCCCCCGGGCCACATGCCCAGCCCGCAGTTCTCTTTCTTGTGAGCTATTACATTATGTAATTTCTGATGTGTTTTGATTCTCTTCAAAAGTGACGTAGGAACTAATACAAGCTTTACTCCACCTTCTCCCTCTTGTCTCTTTTCAAATTTTCAAAATCTCCCACTGTAGTGTTGTTGAACAGTAGAAAAGAATTCGGATCAAGACCCAGCTCTGCGTGTTTGGCTCCCTGGTGCTCCCTTGGGGGCCTGCCTTAAACCGGTCTCCTTCCGGCTGCTTCCTTTCCTAACCCCATGTCCTACACAAATCACTTTATTCTCCGTCTCCAGGTCCCTTGAGCACTCAAGGATTCAGTTTATAATGTTACTTGATATACCAACTATTTGTTGCTAAAAGCACTTTTAAAAATTGTTGCCCTGAGGTGTGGTGGCTCCTGCCTGTGATCCCAGCACTTTGGGAGGCTGAGGCAGGGGAATTAAAAGTTTGAGCCCAGCCTGGACAACTTAGGGAGACCCTGACTCAAACTTTAAAAATAAGAAGTAAAGGGTAGGGATGTAGCTCAGTGCCAGGGGTCCAATGTTGGAAATAAGTTGTCATGTTGCTTTTTTTCTATATGCTTTGTCTTCTTTTAATTGATTTTATTGGTGCAGTTTACAATACAATCATGTTTAACGTTGAAAACTTGTACCTATACTTGACACATCTTGATTCTCATGTTTCCTCTTTCCCCTGCTTTGTCTTTTCAAGCCAAGTTTATAAGTTTTAAAGGATCATAAGCTTCTCTGTCTGCCACACCCCCTGCGCACAGCAGGCGCACAGCACAGTTTCCGACTTGATGCATTTGAGGATTACGGGAAAAGGCTGGAAGTGTTTGTAGCTTGACAGGCGCTCCTGATGCTGGACCAACAACCCCACGGGGGCTTCTTGTTGTGTATTTGTTTTTACATCAGAGCCTGTGTGCTCGGTGTTCGCTATTGGGGAAGAAAATGCCTCGTACCTCGCTGCGGACCCTGTGAGCCGAGGGCGCTGGCCTTGGACGTCAGCTCCCAGCCCCAGGGGCAGACTCACTCGGGGGGACTTCGGGCTCCTCCGTTTCTTTAAGTTCCACGTTACTGGGAGGGTCTAGTGGCAGCTCCTGCAGGGTCTTGTAGCCGAGAAAGGCCAAGGATGCAGCCCGAGGGCTGTGCAGTGGTGTTTGCTCGAGCGGTGTCTTCCGTGCTTGCGGGCCCTGTGGCCTCCCTGGCCACAGCACCTGCCTCCAAGACCACTTGCTCAGGGCATGAGTTTAGTTGGCTGCACCACAGACTCAGCCTCTCCAGATAGTTTTCTACCCCAGCTATTTATTTCTAGACCTACGAAACAATACAAATGAAGGACGAAATTAAACTCTTGTATATCAGTCAGCGCGATTCTCTAAAGTGACCTCTTCATCCTACCGAGTACCCCCGGGGCAGCACCTGCGCATTCAGTAAGGTGGACTTGCTGACCCCGGAGGGGGAACTGCGGGGCTGGGCAGGGCACTGTGGAGGAGCCAGTGTAGCTGCGGGTGCTTCCACCTACTGTCTGCTCGCTGAGCTTCAATGAAGCTCTTTCTAAACCCTCTTCTGGTCACCTATCTTTATCCACACCCTGATCCTTTTGCTTAAGTTCCCTGGTGTCCACTTAGGTGTCGTAAGCAGAGGGCTCTGTGTCCTGTAGGGCAGAGTCCCTTTGCACATTTCCCACTGGCAGCAGTGCCCGGGAGTCTTCTTCCCACCATGGAGATGTTCTCAGCTGACTCAGGACAGTGGGGCCCTTGATACAGTCCGGTCACTGAGGAACAGCTTTCTAAACTTGATTTCTATTAATTTATGTGGCTGCTGTGTGGGTGGCTCAGTTCCCTGTGCCGTGTTTGTTGTTAATCTGTCTGTGGCGGAAATGCCCCATCCCTTCTGTGCCTACGCACACCCGTCACAGCCGAACACAGGCTTGCTGGGTCAGTCAGCGTCCCCAGGCACACGCCGGCTTTCTGCTCTATGCACTTCTGGGCCTGGCCTGGGCTTCTCTTGAGCAGGCAAGGCAGAGCTGCAGCGTTTGACCCAGGAGCCACCTCGCCGTGTGCAGGAGTGCTGGCTGGGCTACCCTACCCCTGCCCCTGCCTGGCACGGCACCAGTCCTGCAAGCAGCACTTCAGACATCTGGGCATGGATGAACATAAAGGAGGTCAAGAGATAGAGACAGTTTCTTTTAGATGTAACAATTAAGCATGTGTTCCACTCAGAATTACTACTATTGCTCTTATTCCATTATCGCATGGGGAAATCGTAAGTGTTTCTAGAAATGTAACAAAGAAGGTCTCCCAGCCAGTCAGCAGCTCTTCCCTCATAAACACCCGAGTTGCCCAAACGCCGCTGTCACTCCATTATGAACTAACCTGTCCCCTCTGGTATTTACAATAAATTTAACACTATGAATCATACAGCTTTGGTACTCAGGATGCCACAGCCAGATCAGATTTGGCCCAAGTCATATTGTAGACAGATGCAAACATATGCCGCTGATTGGAAAAAAATTAAATTTAGTTACTGTTTGGACTAAGCTGCGATTCACTTATTTCCGAATTGACTGCATTGTATGGTTGGGCCATCTGTCCCTCATGGGCATCAGCCCGCTGCTGCGCAGTCAGAGCATCGATATTGGCCAGCAGTGTTGGCCGAAGTGCACGCAAATGTTTACTGTTCACACGCACAGTCGGTTTAGCGATGGCTGGGCTGTGCTCCTCTCCCTGCTCGTGAGTCCTTGGACATTGTCAAGTACAAGCAAGACTCGTGGAGGAGTTCAGGGCTCTGCTTCAGCTTCCTTCCTCCAAGGGAACTGCTTGGGTCAGTGTCAGCTCTTAGAGCAGCGGCCTATGGCTTTGAAGCCAGCGTGCTGCCCCCCACGGCCAGCTCTGAAGCCGGGCAGTGGTCCTTTTTGTTTTCACACACAGAAAATAAAGCGTGATCCTGAGCTCATTTCCAGAGAGTGGGCTGTATTTTATCAGGAGGAGAGAGGCCGCCCAAGATGAAAAGCTTTCACCGCCACAGAAGTTTCCATGCCTCTGGGCAGTAGTGGAAGGCGGCGTCCTCAGGGCCTGTGATAGCTCCCCGAAGTGCAGGGAAAACTGGGGAGTGGGCGTGGCTCGTGTCATTGCTCCCTGACTTCCTGGGGGCCCGCTTGGCCCTCCATGGGTCTTGCAGAGATTAGATACCGGGCGGGTCATTACCCAGAGAAGGCAGGGCGCAGGCGGTCCCCGGGCAGCTGTGTGCACTGGGTGTGCCCCTCGGGGAGTGGCCGGGACCCTGAGCACCCCCACACTGCTGCGAGCACACAACTTTTTGGTGATTTTTATTGTTAAAAGACTTGTCATTTTCTACCTGAAACACACAGAGGAAAAAGTGCTATCAGTGTTTTGTGTAATTGTTTTCATAGTCCAGCGTTGTAGAGGATAAAATTGGGACTTGATCTCAAGGGCTTTGAGGCAGCTAAAGCATAAATTCAGCCTTGGAAGGAATCAGAAGTTGAGGAGAAACAGCCAGGAAAGCCCTCAGCTCTTCCACTGAGTTGTACTTGAATAGACAGCTCATTAGGCGCTCTCAGAATTTATTTGTCTCCAGAAATAGAGAAAAGGTACTGAAAGCGTAATAGAAATGAAATCGACTGGCGCACCCTTTCTAGGAAGTTGACATTTTATGTATTTGACATTTGATACTAGTAGTTTATTTTTAAAATTATTTGAAATTTAGTTATCAGAAGTAATTTAAACAGATTCTTATTGCACATGCTTCCCACAGAATTCCCACAGTATACGTTAAATGGAAAAATAAATAAAGCCCGTGGTGATGCTGTGAGAATCCCACAGTTGTGCAGCATAGGTTTTTTTGTCCCCGCAGCGTCACAGCCCTGTCATTTTTTGAGCTAACTTGAGGTTTTTAACGTGAGAAAAACTGAAGGCTGTGCAGCCTAGAGAATCTGAAATGTCAAGTATGCCTTCCCAGGTAATCATACAGCCTTGAACAAATAAGCGGTTTTCTATCATTAGGCTTCTTGAGAATGTGCTGCCTAATACTTAGTTTTAATCATCCTACTTTTTCAAAGGTCTTTCCAGCCTTTGCCTGGCAAACAGTGTCCTGGACTTTTCCTGCAGGATTTGGGGAAACATCACCACTAGCCGTCATCAGCTGCTGTCTCTTACGCCGTGACAGATGGTAGCTACGCTTTAGGCCTCAAAATATCCTCCTACCTAAGCGCCGCTCCCCCAGAGTTCCACAGCAGACACCGCTCGCTGTGTATTGCAGTCAGGGCCTTCTTTGTGGAGGTGCGTCCTTCTGAGGAGGAGGCAGCGCTGGCCACAGGGAATTCATCCTTACCAAGAGCTCACTAACTGCCACGTCCCAGGCCCCACGAGTCTTCTCACCCCGACTGTATGAGGAGGGGAAGAACATGGTGAACCTTCCAAAGGCCCAGCAGCAAGAAAGTGGGAGAGCAGCCGTGCAGTCTCCAGCCACTTGCTTCCTGCTCCCATCAGCGAGCTGAGTGCCAGGCCAGCCGCAGCTGGCTCCACTGTGCTGCCGTGCTGAGAAGTGCCAGCGTGGAGGCAGAGGACCACTCAGGAGGTCGAGGCGAGGGACTCCTGCTGACTCCTGTCCCAGGTTTACCTTCCTGGCCACGTAAGGTGGCATGGGGACCATTAAGCAGAAAGATACTCCTGGGCATTTTGGTAGCCTCATAATGTTCCAGCTTAAAATATTAAACAGGTGAAAGGATAATACCCATAGAATGCATTGGTTTTCGAAGTGAGAGAATTTCAGAAAACTAAAGCCTAGTGTAACGAATAGAAAAGTGCATCTGGAATGCAAATGTAAATGCTAATAATAGCTCTTGCTTTCTACACCAGAGTCGCATCGTCTCATTTAGTCATCATGTGTCAGGGAGACACACTTTTTATTCCCATTTGATAAATGAGCAAGCTAAGGCCCAGAGGGATGAAGATCACACACCATCAGGAAGTAGAGGAGGATTTGACTCCAGGACTCATAAACCAAAGTCACAATGCCATCATCACATTTTTCTTTATACCACTTTTTCTTCATATTCTTGTGTTTCAGGGTCCCTGTTACTATTAAGATTCAGTCTGTGTGAGTAGAAATCCTAGGATTATTCACTGGGAATGTGTTTCATTTTATTTATAGTTCCCTTTGATTTCATATCTGCCAACTCTATCAAATTACTTCCAACTAGATAACTATCCAAACTCTACAAGAGTGTGCAAAGTAGTGGACTTGTAATTATTTGGATTTTTAGAGGAATAATTAGAATGCAGGTAGTTGTATACAATTGGCTGTTATCAGAATCCAATCTTATAAATTGTAGTTAGCCTGGTTATTGTAGATGCGCCACTTTAAAAAGATGGGCTGGGCAGGGTGTATGTGGGGGACACAGTCAGGATGTGAATTGTCTTTTTAATGTCCTCTAAACAATGAGCCTATATTTTCATTTAATTAAAACAGTAAAGTTGTGCTTCAAATATATGGAATTTGCCACCGACTATAATTGATTTTGTTCATTTTCTTTTTTGTTCTTTTCACGTCTTAAAAAAAAATCACAGTTAACAATAAAGCACTGTCCATTTTAGTTTAAAAAACAAAGCAACACTGGAGAAGAAGATAGATTGCTACAGTCTTGCATACATTAATTGAGACGGCATGGTGACTATGCTCATTCACACCGAGTGTCCCTAACAATACCAACTTACTTCAGGGGCAGTTCTTTGTCTAATTGATCTCTTCTCTTTTTTATAATGCTGAAGCAGATAGTCCCTGTGTCTGAGGAAGGCCGCCATATGGTACTGATATTAGGAGGGTGCACTGAAAACCAGGAACCCTGTGAAGGGTTGAACCCACTTCAGCTTCCTCTTGGACAATGAGAAGTGTGGTAGTACCCATCTTAGAATGGAGGGAAGACCTTTCTCTGACCGGTTTTACCAAGATGGTGTCAACATTCTGAAGTCGTAGTAACTCCGGCATCATTAACGTCCACCTAAAATAAGGCTCAGGGTTCGGGAAAAAGAAAATCAAGACGCATTGTTGGAGGACCACTGAGCGTTTTAGCAATACTACCTTCAGGGAAGGCTAACTGTTTGTAGTCTGGAAGGAAAGAGAAATGTAGAGAAGGAGAGACTGAAAGAAGAGAGAGTAAGCCAAGAGAAGAAAGAAGTAGAAATTTAAAAGAGATTCAAAGGACTACTATAAATGCTAAGACTAATATATTTCCATTGATACAAGATAAGAGTTTGAAATTATACATTCTTTGACTGACTGCCATGTTTGGTGACTTGGAAGATTACGAGCCATTTACTATGTATGTAGAGTCTTCCCTGCCCCTGGGACGCACGCTTGCTTGCTTGGTGGGGCATCCGCCGAGCCCTCCCGCTGTGAACACACTCTTTCTCCTTTGAAAGTAATATAATTGTTGCACTGAGTTTACTGAGTAATTATTCTGTTCCCCATCCATGTATTCATCTGTTTATTTATAACTGTCTGAACTCACAGAATTCCTCTTTTATCCAGTGAGTGATAATCTGCTGCTGTCAATTATTTGACACTCAAATTGTCCCCGTTGTACATAGCGAGAGCTCCTCGATGCTAGACTCTTGTGACATCGTGACGCGGCTCTGTCATTCTTAATTCACCTTTTTGTTTTCCTGGCACAAAAAGGTGGCCCAGGTTCAGTTGTATGTTCCCTGCCACACATCCTATGCCAGCTGTTTCTCTAAGATTCACTGTGGTATAAAGTGATACCAAGAAGTGAAGCTCTAGGTCCACCTGGTGTTGGCTTTTGCCACTCTGGGCTGTTTACTAGTCTCAGCAGCCAGTTCTCTCATTGCCCAGATGTCCTGTTGAGCTCTGATGCCATCCCCAAGCATCCCAGGGTGGCGGGCACAGAGCTGGCCTGCCTTCCCTGACAGACCCGCCTCCCATATCAGCAGGCAGCAGGCGCTGAGCCCCACATCTGGGGCTGTGAGTTTTCCGTCCAGAGATATCTCTGACAGCTCTTGGCCATGGGGTGGACTCCATCTGCAGGCCCAGCACAGGGGGTCTGCGTGTCAGGAGGTCCTGAGCTCCAGGAAGTGGAACCTGGGGAGGCCAAGCACGCGTGGTGGTGCTCGCCCGTGTGTAACACAGATGCTGTCCTGCAGCTCAGCCCCCCCAGTGTCAGGTGGAGTGGCTTTGTCGTTCTCATGATTCAGTCCCCTCCGCTCCAGCGACATGTCAGACGGTGGTGGAGGCATTAAAAACTCACAAGGAAGAGCAATACTGTTTTGGATTTTCTGCATTTGAACCAATTTTACTGCCCTTTCCCTTCGCGTTTTTCCCGCAGTTCTGTTGCTCGGTCTCGAGCCTGGAGGACGTTCATCTTCCC
The DNA here is from genome assembly GCA_004025085.1 of Thryonomys swinderianus. Taxonomy (NCBI): domain Eukaryota; kingdom Metazoa; phylum Chordata; class Mammalia; order Rodentia; family Thryonomyidae; genus Thryonomys; species Thryonomys swinderianus. Next base: position 31,248 of record PVIC010017922.1, read on the forward strand.
TGTGAACGTGCAGAGTGTAAGAATAAAGTGTCTTCATTTGCTGCGCTCCAGACAGAGGGAGGACGCGCACGCTCGGCCCACTTTTTATGTTACACCCACTTCCTTTGGTTGTGTGTGTGTGTGTGTGTGTTTAAACATATGTCATATCCTTATATGTATCAGTGTGGGCAGTACAGATTTTTAAAGTTTGTAACTGCTGGACTGAGAAGATGGTTCTTTTAGGATTTAACCACAACAACCATTCAGATATGTTCAAATTAATGCAGACCCACACCATAGGTATGAGAATCACTGGTAACAGAACCCTGGTATTTTTTGTAGAAGATACTAGGCTACTAAAAATATCTGTGTTTTGTTAGTGGGAAAATGTCCTTTGACTTTGTTCTACTGTCGTTTTTTTTTTTTTCATTGCAGTGTGTTAAAGCAAGTGCAAGGCATACTGCAGGGTGAACTCTGCAGAACACCTTCTGACTCAACATGAGTAGAGCAGGAAGAAAGGACAGAATTTCCCTCCTGAAATGAGGCAGTGTTGTGTATCAGTCCTGCTAATAATACTCATTTCTGAAAAATGGTTTTGGTTTAGATAGAGATCCGTGATCCCAAGTATATTTTAAAAACCTTGAAGAACACATTTATACTATTTCTGAGATACTCCACTTGATTGTCCTTTACATAACGTTTCCTCCCATTTTATTTGTTCAGTTCTTCTGCTGAGTCTGCAGGACTCTCTCCCCACTGGCCTCTGTGCCGTGGTTTGAGTCATTTTCCTCCTCCTGTCTGAGAGTCATTCTCCCCTTTCTTCCCTTCCTGCTTCCTCTTCCTGCTCCGCCTTGGCGAGTCATTACCCAGCCTGTCCTCAGGCCCGCACCGCTTTCCCCAGGACAGACCCAGGCTTCTGTTTCCCACTGTGTGCAGTGGCTCAGCTGACGCTGGCCCTGT
>PVIC010017923.1:0-32189 GCA_004025085.1 Thryonomys swinderianus
CTGGAAGTTCCCCCATTAACCCGCTAACTCCTCAGTGCACCTGCCCACAGATCCAAGGGCTGAGAGAAGCCCAGATTGATAGCCGGAAGCTGCAAAGTACGTGGCTTTTGCGAGCACTAAGGAGCTAGGAAAGGCATCTTTTTGGAATCCAGTAGTCAGTGAGCTCAGTGAAATAGATGAGATCAACTGACAGACAGCACAGAGCAGGACCAGAAGTGGCCTCCGTGATTACAGAGTCCCACCGCACACAAGCGACAGGACTAGGGCAAGGGCTCCACTCTCAGTTTCACGGTCACACCTCCCTTTGACCGCAGTCACTACCTGCTCCATGGAGACCCCTGGCTGCTACGGCACATCGGGAATAGGGAAGGAGATGTTATCTCCTCACATTTACTCATCTTTCTAAAGAGGAGCCTCACTGTACAGGTCTTACCAGGGGTAAATCTATAGCTTTGGGGATGCACAGCTGAGGTGCCCTTCGAGTCACAGCCATGTCCTGCTGGGTTCAGTTCAGGCGTGGAGGGGAGGGGAGCCAGGTCACGGACTTGGAACAGAGCCACAGCTTCCCGCCTCTGCAGTCCTGCGTGGGGAGAGCAGCGTCCCTGCAGCAGACAGAGAACCAAGAGGGGGTAAGGGGCTGGCCAGAGGCAGCAATCGCCTGTCACACACGCCTCCGCTTACAGCACAAAGCATGGGCTCCTGTGCAAAACAGAGCAGGTGCTGCAGAGTAGGCCACTGGTTTACCTCTCTAAAAATCTCAAGGAGACAAAAAGCCTCCATGCGGATGGCATTACTTAGATAATTGCTCAGCTGAGGGGTGAAACGCTCAGAATGGCCACGGCTTTGCTGCTGTTTTGATACTGGAATTCAAAGAGAGATCATTTTTGCAGTGCTCAGCACTGTCTCTTTGCGGGTCTTTGGTTGGGCACACATTTTCTTCTCATCCCCAGCCTTTCCCACAGGGGAAGCCACCCAGCACCCTCCATCTTGACCCCCTGGGTCCTCTGCCACCTCTCTCCTCTCCCGGGGCCCAGCAGAAGCCTTCCAGCCATGGCAATATGCTGCCTTGCTAGAAGCAAACATACTTCTTTTTTTTTAAATCAAAGAGTAATAAAATACCTAATTAGTAACGTACAGCAGCATTATTTTTATTCATCTATACATTTCTAATTAAAATTATGCCATTCTTAAAAATTGCAACATAATACACTCAAGCCTTTCATTTCGTATGCAAAGCATTTGAACGTCTGCTGCACTGAGAGGTGATAATTTCAAAAGGAACGGTAAGCCAACAAAAGGAGAAAAAGGGGAGTCCTAAGTAATTCCTTTTAAGAAAATGTATAGGATACACTAATTTGAAAGAAAAGCAATTTTGAAATATAAAAGGAAATCTAGAAAAACGAAGCATTCAGCCCTTTTATTGCACAGCGTTGCCAATAATATTGTATATGTGATTAAAGATTCTTTCTGCAGCCGCATTAAGCCAATAGGAATTGAACTTGCCTGAGTACAGTCTCCTGTACCCCTGCCTGGCCCCAGGGATAGGGTGGGGAGGTCTTATTGTTACTGGGATCCAAATCCCATCATCATTAGAGAAGTGACTACAACCTGGGGATATTTAAGAGCTACAGGGTCAGCTTGCATCCTGAAGGCATCTCCAAAGTACGTTGCATCACAAAGGGGAACTTCACGGAGGCTTCCTCTGTTCCAGCTGCAAAGGGAGCGGAGGTTTCGATTGGAACAGATGTTTCTTGCAAGTTGCTGCCTCCAACCCACGCATGGTTTATACAATATTCAAATTCAGTTTGGCACTTATCCCTGAAGCTTTTATTTCCCCCTTTCTCTTTGAACGGTGGCAACAAAATTGCTCTCTGTTATCTCAAAGCAGTATACAGACAGCGGTGGTGGTTTTTGAGTGCGATCTGGCCAATGTCTGAGAGCGACAGACTTTGGCCCTGACTTCCTGTAAATGCTTCCCGGCTCAGGTGTCTTGGGACAGCACATTTTCTTACCTGCTTGGTCTCTGGCTGCAGCTGAGGCAGGAGAATGCAGATTTGTTGGCTCTGATCAGCACTGCTGGGGGGGTTGCTCCAGGGCCTCCCTGCTGGACATGGCTTTGTAAAGAACTTCTTCAACTTGAAACTTTCATTGAACTCTTCTGGGATGACGTTCACCATCATATGGTTTTGATAATGTAAAGCAATATGCTAATTCTCAGGGCAGTAATTGCCCTGTGTCGGAAGGAGCAGACGACTTTGGCATAGCTCGTACAGCATCTGTCCTGCTTTGATACGACACCCACCATGCTCCTGGACCCAGGCCAGGAGATCCAGGGCATCAGGCAGTCCCCTTTGCACCAAAGACCCAGGGTGTGCAGAGAGGGAAAGCCCACTGAAACAGTGTCTGCATAGGTGAGGTGGCAAGGGAGAGGGGGAAGCTCAGACACTCAGAGCCCTCATATCTGGGCAGAGAACCATGCAACCCCTATGCTCACCACAGCACACATGATGTAGGTGTCAGTCTACATGTATGACAGCACATGTGCCTGTGCACGGAATGCACACAAAATTTAATAACCCCGCTCCAGCTATGAATTAATTCAGATCTTGTACTCACATTAAAAATGAACTCTATTTTATGTTGATCATTAACTAAGAATATTTCACACTGGAGATTTGTCATATTAAGGAGAATTGAAACCACTTATATCAATTAAATGTACAGCATTATACTTAATCTCAGCAGAGATTACCAAAATACTCTAAGCATGATTTTACAGAAATGTAAAATATAAATTAGGCAGGGGAATATTGGCTTGCACACACATGCACGCCCCCTGTCCCTCTCTGACTCCTTCCTAAATATGGCTGCCTGTGAGTTGATAGGACCTGGGACAGTGAGCAATATTTCAGCAAGAAACCCTGCCATTCCCGGCCCCATAAAAGCAAGGCCAGAGTAATTGCTGGTGCAGACGGGAGAAAGACAGCGCGTTTTAGCTATGGGGGGATTAAAGTGCTGTCTGGGAAGGGACACAGCAACAAAAACAAGAATTTTGGAAGAGGTTTTGCAGACATATCAAAGAGGACTCTGGACTCCAGCCTTTATCTCACCTGCTTTTTGGGTTTTTTTTTTTCCTCTTTTTCAGTACTTAGGATTGACCACAGTGCAATCGGGGTGGCAAAACCAGAGGGAAGGGAGGGCAGAGGATCACCTAAGGCTGGTGGCCCCGGGCACCAGAGAAAGGTGGTCAGTTTGTTCTGAGAGCGGCTAGCAGTACCCTCTGCAGTACCCCTGACTGGGGCTTGTCACCAGGCCTTGGGTGAGGCCGCCAAATCATTTAGGCTGCCCTAGGCTCAGAGAGGGCCCTCAGCTGACCCTCCAAGTGTCATCTCATTGCCAAACAATGCCACCTGCACACACACGGCTTTAGTCTGTATGTAACAGAGACCCCTTACCCCCACCCCATTCTGGGAAAGAAAGTAGCTTAATATCATCAGGAAAAATGGCCCTTTGAGAACCCAAGCCATGCTTTAGTATGAGGGTCAAGAACAGATCCCCACCTGGAGTGTGCCAAGAGGAGTCAGGCCAGGGTGGGGGCTGCCATCAGGGTCTGCTTCCTCCCCTGAGCCTTTGGTTTGGGGCATGAGCATCTCAAGTCCTCTTCCTCTTCATAGACTCATTGGTCCATATCAGTCTCGGCTGAGCGTGGGGTAAGATTCTCCCAGGCAAAGGCTGCCAGCTCACAAATCTGCTGAAGTAGCTGTGGAGGAGACTTTTGCATCTGTGTTAGTGAACATATCATATGCTGCAATACATACACAACTTATTTATTTGCATGACTAAAAAGAAGCAACCCAGGCAAGTCCATGTCACCTCGTGATAGTTCACTCTTGATTTATAAAACAAAAAAAAACACACAATATACTTTACAGAAAATAAATCTCTTTCACCAGGTTAGTGCCCTAAATATCACTATATATACATTCACTCATATATACACTTTTTTTCACATATATATATTCACATAAAATTAACATGATGATCTTCCACGCAATAGAAAATCTGTGTTTTCCAGGGCCTCACATCAGGTGATTTGTTCATTTCAGGGTTTGTGCTTTTGAGCCCACAGATTTGGTAGTAAGTGACATTTAGGGACACACAGGTGATCTGGGTAAGAGGCTTCGACAGCGTTTGTGTGAAGGCAGCGGTTTCTCTAGAAACCTTTCCTCCCTTTGTCCTCTCCTATCTGCAGGGTATTGACAGCCCTGACAAGACTTTGATTATCTAGTCAGCATGAGCCTGAGACTTGTCACTTGTCAGGTTGGAGCTGACAGTCCCTGAGCTGATGAAACAATTGGAGGGAGATTGGCTGTGCACGAGGAGAGAGTTGGGGTCAGCCACCCAAAATGCTCTCTGCATGGCCAGGAGGGTGTCCTAGGGCCTGTTAATGGCACAGAGAAGTCAGCAGAATGAGGTGGGAGGGGTCCCCGTGTCTCGCTGCAGCGCTGGGACCTGGCCTAACAGCCTTTCTTCCCCTCACTCCCCTGCTGCTCTAGGGGTTGTGCCAGGAGCCAGGCCCCTCCACATAACTCCTCTAGCCCCTCCTCACATCAGAGGAACTGGATAATCGCCACATCCCGCTACAGCTGATATTAGATTTCCCCTCATTAGGAGGAGAAAATGAGGCAGAGAGTTAGCAGCTGGCCCAGCTGATGGAAGGCGCAGGAACAAAGCAGTTGAGGAGCACAATGTTTATTGGTCCCCAGCAAAGCGTAGTGTTATCAGTTCCTACTAAGCATTATACATTTCGCTCTTTATCACCGCGAGGCCCCTACGGACAGTCGGTTCACAATAGTTCACCACGACTGCAAGCTAGGTTGTGCCACTGTTAACGCTTTACAGATGAGGAAGCTGAGGCTCCTGGAAGAGGAGGATTTGGTGCTTGCCTATGCTGCTTTGAACCTCACTCAGTCCTCTGCCCTTTGTTAGTTCCCAGGACTCCTTTTAACGAAGAGTCACAGCCTGTGAAGTTAGCACAGATGGGCGGTTTGGAAGGAAAGTGTGCTTACGTGATGTGGGCACACCCTGGCTCTGCCACTGTCCCAGGTGCATACACGGGCATCAGTTGTCTTTCTCCCGATCCCCTTGGAGCCAATAACTTTGGTATAAGGTGAGACCCCAGGTGACCACAATCCCACTCCAGTTTCAGTAGCAGGGTCTTGGCCTCCAGAGGTTTTTCCATAAAAAGGTGCATTCACTGAGCAAACACCTGAGGGCTGAGGCCCCCACAGCAGCCACCTGCATCTGTTCAAGGCTGAGGCACAGTCTGGGGTGTGCAGTGTCCACCACCCCTCAAAGGAGCAATGTCACCGCATTCGTGGTTGCTGTGGGCTTCCACCCAGCATGCTGAGCTCCTCTAGCAAAGACCAATCAAAAGCTCTATGCAGCCTCTCTCTTGAACGCCTCCCCAGAGACTCCTGTCTCTACCAGCAAGGCGTCATCCCAGCCTCTGGATGCCAAAATGCGGAGCTGTCCTTGCTTTAAAGGAAGAGGTACGCTGAGGAGGGTACTAGAGGTAGCCCCAGGCACAGAGAACCCCAAAGGATGTCTCACCATAGGAAAGGGTGAGCTGAGAGGGGGACCCCAAAGCTGAGTTCCTGCCCTAGCACCTGCTGGGATTCCCTGCCTGCTACTCCCTGGAATAAGCATTGGCTCCTTCACTTATCTGGCTGCTCCTGGAGGGCAAAGGTTGGTCTTAACTTTCTGTCTCCCACACAGTTAATCCATGCATAGCTGGTGCTGCTTCCGTGGCCCTGAGGACAGTGGTCCTCTGTGAGGCAGCATAAAGGTATGTACCAAAAGCCTGAAAATGGGTTGAGTTCTTCAGATTCTTATGGAATGTTGGATTTTCCACAGAGACTTCTCATTCATAACAAGGAAACTCTGAGGCCTAAATCCCTTTCACCCTTTGCCCCTCTCTCCAGTGCTGTTCCTCTTCTTCTGACACTATATGAATTGGGACGGGTTTGACAGATATTCCCCAGACATAGTCATATCAAAATATATATTCTAATAAAATACACAATCATTTATTTATTTTTTATTTCCTTTAACATAAACTGTAAAAAACACAAAAATCAATGCCCATATCATGCTTCTTTTCACTCAAGATTTAGATTAATGGGGCTAGGAATTTAGCTCAAATGGTACCGTGCCAACCTTGGATGCACAAGGGCCCAAGTTTGATCCCTGGTACCACACACGCAAAAAAAAAAAAAATTAGGTTATAGCTTTACGCTAATACATATAGCTTAATCTAATTCTTTAGATTTCTACATAGCATCTTTAGTTTGGCTACATTTAGGTTTATTCATTGGTTCCTATATTAATGACATGTAAATTGTTCTTAGTATTTTGCTATTCCAGAAATGTTACAATAAGTATTCTTGTATCTGCTTTTGTATGCCCAAGAACCACAAAAGAGAGATACCAAAATGTCAATTGGCTTGATCACAAAGTTGCGTACATTTTTAATTTTAGTTTCTACTTCCGTGGCATCCTCCACCAGACCTGGATCAGTTTCCACTCTGACCAGCCAGAGACAGAGCATCTTTTAACCCAAGCCTGATGGACTGACTTCACCACTGAAGTTAGAGAACTCCATCCCCCACTGAAACAGAGGCAGCCTGGCTGATAACGTATGTCAGCAAACAGACAGACCTGGAACACCTTTTGGTAAAGGGAAGACTGAAGTCAGAGTCCACACAGTGCCACTAAGACACTGGATCATGACAAATGAACAACAGGAACCATCCTACTCCTCACAGGAGGGCAGAGCACTGGCGGCCACACTGGAGGAAAGGCGCCTCTTGGCCAAGCTCTGCTCAGACTGCTCAGGGGCAGGTGCATCGTGGACACCACCTGAGAGTACAGAGAGGAACGGGTGAAAGGTACACATCCTGGCTATGGCCTGGGGCTGTTCTCCTACATGGGGAGCCATTCATTTATTCACAAATATTTTTAAGGCAGACTGTCCTAAAGCTCACACTCCAGTAGAGAAGATTGACAGAATAATTCAGTGGTAAGTTGTGATGAGCATAACTCTTTGTTCTGTCTGGACTGGCCCAAGACTGACTCTCCCATATATCAAGGATGTCATGTGCAAAAGAGACAGCATCACCCCAAGCAGGTGGCATCTGGCTGTAAAACTGTAGTCAAAGGCTGAGAACCCTAGAAAGGCATGGGTGTTTGAGACTTCATCCTCCCAAAAACTTCTATGCACTGCCATATCAACACTGTGCTTGGTCCAAACCCCTTCCAACACATCCAGGTTGACCTAGGCAGCTCACAAGGCGGACAGTGGAAAGATTACTTTCAAGAAATCCCTTCTGGACACTTCCCAGTTGTTTGGTACTTTGGGAAGATTGGTAATCAGAATTCCTTTAATCCATGCTTATCCCAGGCATCTGACCAGCAAGTACCCCAAAGATTAACTACATCTGACTATGCATAACAATGAGGGGAAATTAATGCCTTGTTAAGATCTGTAGCAAGGAAAATCCACCTCATCTAGACAGTGAAAATTGGGCCAAAAGACTACACTGTCTCTTCAGCACAGTTGTCCATGTGACTTTTAGAATATGGATATAACTATATTGGTAAGGCATGCTATATTTGTGTGACAAAAGTGATCACAGGCAAAAAGATAAGCAGTAGTTTGCTGTATATGTGCATGGACTCACACTTGCACCCCCCCACACACACACACATATTATGCATCACTAACAATGTCTTATTCAACAACAGGCCACATGAATGGTGGTGGTCCAACAGGTTATATCATCTAATTATGTTGTACCCATAATAGTTTGTATAAGCCCATTCTATAATATTCTTTCAATGACAAAACTGTCGAATGACACTTTTCAGAAAGCATCCTCATCATTAAACAAAACCTGGCTACAAATACCATAAGCACAACACACATGAGATACCTTACCATTGTATTACTTGGGTATGTACACATCGGTGTGAATATTAGGAGCTCTGGCAAAAGCAACAACAGATAGGAGCAAATTGGTTCTAGTGAGAGAGAGAGAGAGAGAAGATAGAAGAGTTTCAAGTGGCTGTTCTTGGTCCTTTTTCCAGTATAGGATCTGCTGAGATCCACAGAAGAGTCCTAGGGCTCCCCAAGCTCGGTACAGAGACCAATGGCCCCATGAACAATCTGACCTGCAAAGGTGACCCCGCTGAGGCTGGCTAGCTCATGGTGCCTGAAGACTGAAGAGACTTTGGCAGAGCTAAGTGTCATAAATCCAAGCAACCTTCATTCCCACAAATAGCTCAACTATTTCAATCCTCCTGACCACTTGATCCCACCCCCTCTAGCTGTGCAGTAGTTCCTTGTTGACTGACCCAGTTTTCATTTGTGTCACAGTCAGGACTTGCAAGGGAAATGGATTCAATACAGGACACATAATTTATAGGTTTATTTTATAACACTCACCCAAAAACTCAAATGCAGGAGTGCAAGAGATCCAGCAGTGCACAAGAGTCCCAAAGAATCCAGCCAAATTCCTGGTTCCCACAGCAGCATCCCACACAAGTCCAGCTAAAGGTCTAGAGTCTGAGGCAATATCCTCTACGAGTCCAGCCAGAGCCCTAAGACCCATGGCAATGTCTCTTGCTTGTCCATATCGAGGATCTGTACCCAGATGGCTCAAAGGCCGGTGGTAGAAATCAGAAAACCTCATGGCTGCAGTGAACAATTCTTGCCACTGGGCTGAGGGAGCCACACTGGAGCCAGGAAGGGATGTTCTAGGTGAAGATCAGAGCTGCCCTGACGAGAATGGCAGCCATTCCCAGTGACAGCAAGACCCCCGAGCTCCTCCTCCAATGACAACAGCCAAGAGTGCACCAGGAAAACCAACCACAACAAGCTTCTCCTAGAAAATCAACAGCCAGCGATATTCCCCTCCAGTTCTCTTATAACGCTGTTGACAACAATTTTCAGGTGTGTCTTCCATTCTCAGACCAGGTGGATTCAGTTCAACAGGATATGCCACGTTTACTATTAGTTAGTCCACCACACTTCAGTGTTAAGGGAGGAGATGTTCTCAGGATAAATTTCATTCATAAGAACACAGAATAAAAACTTACTCATACCCTGGATCCACATCCCAAAATTGCACCTGAGGCTTCGGGGCAAATGTGGTTAAAGATACAGTACAGTGCCTCTTAGCCTCACCAAGTAACCAAATTCCCCACAACTTGTTACACAAAGTCCCACATCAGGAATCAAAACTAGGTTGGTGAGAAAATTGGGCTTCCGGTCTCCAGAGATGGTTAGAAAGGTAGGCCATTAATCAATTATAGTGCAGCAGAGTCAGGTGGAGAAAGAGCTGATTTTCAGGACAAACCATGAGGGGTGAGGCATTGCAAGAAAACTCCTTGGAGGAAGTATTCCAACTGGAAGATGAGGAGGCAGGGGTGGGAGATGACCCTGAGGCTAGCCCCTCTGCAAGAGGAAGCCAGGGCCCACATTATCAGGCGAGCCCTGCCCATGCATGGATAGAAAATGCGCGGTGTGGCTGGCACATCACACAGAGGTAGAAGAGGCAAGTCTGGAATCCCAGGAGATTCCATCAAACCAGGGAAAATGGTTCCTAGAAAAAGAGTAGAAGATGTAGGGCAGATTTCTCTGTCTTGAGAATTCTAAAAAGTAGAAATAGAGGTTTCTGCCCCTTTGTCTCTAACTCAAAAGCAGAGGCACCACCCCATCCCCACCCCAACTTCGCGGCATCTGGCTCTAGGGATGCCACTTCACACACATTTTCCCTTCCCTTAGGAGGAGCCAAGTGTGGTGCCAGCTGTCCCATCAAAGATCCATGGCGCCTTCCCCGCCACTGGCCGAGCCTCTTCCTCCAGCCCTGCTGGAGGATGGTGGTAAACAGATGGAAGACCCAAAAATGACACCAGCAAGAGCCTCGGACCCCGGTTCTCTCAAGATCCTCCAGATACTGCACAATGATTGTGGAAAGAGCTGGCAAACTAGAGATGGTTGGTATTGATTCCAAAAATACTTTTGCTTTCAGCAAAATACATCTTTAATTACTTTCCTACTAGCTGTCATTTTTCATAAAGCAGTCTAGACGACTTGTGCCAAATCATGCAAAGACTGTTTTCAATGAAAGGCCTTTTCTTAATATCAAAGATCATAGAAGATTTTTTTTTAAAATCCCTTCATATGTGAAGTTTAACAAATGTCTAACAAATTTGTCATATGTGCAGAATGGACACCCTCTTCTGCCCACTTGTAACAAGTAACCAATGAAAATGATCCCTGAGGTTCCCTTGCCATCTTCCTATCTCTGCCACGTGATGGTCTGGGAAAAATATACCCATATCTATGCAAATGACATGCACATTAGTTTTGCTTTTTTGCTTTGGTTGGTAGTTTATTACCCATAGATTCAAACTCCCTTTTCCCTGAAGCACTTTAATATAGAGACCAAGATAACACCTGTGCAACTACGGTTGTAGAAAATATTTAACACCACACCAGGCTTTTCTTATCCTCATTTTTCTGAAGCAAGCTGAAGCAGAGTTAGAGAAAAGGAGTAATTTGAACATGTTCCCCATTATAAGTTTGATTCAAAATGACTAAGACAAGTTGAGAATCAGAGAAAGGAACTGTAGCAAAAATGCAGATTTAGCTTTCAGCATCAGAATCAATGTCCAAGTCTAAAATTGATATAATTGACTATTAATTAATTCCCTTGATATTTTCATTAACAGTTGGGAGCAACAAGTATTCTAGGTAGTATTTTTGAATTATTCAAGAAGCTCTCAGATTCCTTAACAAAGGTGACTCACGACTGATGCCCCACTGGAAAATGGAGTTAAACCCAATGTTCTTTTCATGTGGATGCACCTTAGTGACGGGAAAATGGGCAAAAGGAGGAAATGAGGCTGCAGATAGGACAGGCCAGAAATGCTTAAATAAGGCTGCAGCTCCCCGCCCAGAGCCCCCTCCATTTCTGGCCTCCGTAGGCACACAGCACTTCGGGTGTTGAGTCCAGGCATCTATGATTAAATTTTCAGTTCCTGGCTTGCCAGTGATTACAAAGATTGGCAAGAAGTCCTCACTAAACTATGGGTGCAACATACATAAATCATTATAACTTGAAAATATTTTTTTAAAAAAGAACCATAGAACGTCATGATTTGGAACAAGAAGAAGATAAAATTAAACACTGCAGAGATTAGAAAACTCAGGACAGCCTGGGGTCTCTGGTTTCAGAGGAAGACTCAGTCCAGTCCAGTCTGCTCTGCTCCTTGAAACCTGTGCTCACTTCCATGAACATGTTATATCTCCTGCCAAGAGTTGCTGTTCTTTCCTTATGGTTCAGAGTAAATGTCTAAAAGGATGGATGACATGGAGCTAGAATGGATGCTGCAGCCCTGAGTGACAGGTGTGGCCTCCAAGTGCCTGGTGGAGAGTCACTTTCTCTTCATACAGCATGAAGACTCCCCTCTGTGCATAGCACACCGAGGAGCACTCTGAACGTCACCACATAAGGTCTACTCATTCTGCACCAAGTCACCCAGCTCTCCGTACCTGCTTCAGCTTCCCATGAAATCAGGTCTAAAGCTTCTCCAGCTGCCAAGCATGAACATCCTGAGCAAGACCTTCTGCCAAAACCTCCAATACAGACAGAGATCCTTATTTGTGGTGAGGAACCCAGAATCCAACTTCCTATTTTTTGCCGTTTTGAATAGAAAGGTGCATTGCTATGTACCCTACAAAAATAGCACAAAAAATTTAAAAGATACCATGAAGAAAGGGTCATGGGAATTTGAGAAGAGTTGCTAGGTCCTTACTGTGTTACCTTCGCTTCAAAGAGCTTAGAGTTTGGGGTTTCCGGCTAAGTTCTGGTGTGAATTCCTCAGAGCATGGTGACTCTAATCCACAGGCAAAATACTACTCATCCTCATCACACTGGCAGAAAATCTGGCTAGCGACACTACCCAGAGCCTTCTCCAGCCCTCAGAGGTGAAGAGCTTAGGGAGCATCCTGCCTCTTTTTCTCTTGTGACACTGGAAGGGGAAGAGTCAAGCGTGTTTTACTAGAGAAGGAAATCGCATTCTCCAACCTCAGTTGTTTATTGGAACTTAAAAATAAGGCTTTAAAAAAAAACCTACTCAACAAAATAGATTGAATAAAATAAAATAAAATTTAGTTCAAGCTGAGGAACTGCTTGTGAGTTAACATCATAAACCCCCCTGTGACAAGTAGCTTTCCATCACTGAGCCACTACATCGATGGCCTCGGGATGGTGGCCTGATCGTCACCGACAACTGAGGGACGGATCCACTTGTCAGGAAGCCAGCGGATTGCCCTGGAGTTGTTTGCCATGACAGGCGACAACGAAAGGCTGCTCAGAGTGATCTCTTGCTTTACAAACTCCGCGGTGTCCAGAGAGACACCGAGCCCTGGGGCACTCTGCAGAATAACCCAAGCTGAACACAGCCTCCTAAGGCCACTCTCCACCTTTGGCAATTGACACACCAGGCTGGCTCAGTCACTGTCATCTGACTTATAATAAATAGCATAGTAAAAATAATGAATCCATTTTTCCTTATGAGTCACCACACTCCCTGCACTGAAATTTCTGTCTTTTATTGTTGCACTGAAAGCATTTCCAATCATTTTTTTGCATTTGATCTTGATTGTCTTAAAAAATTAATCAGACACATGTTCACTATGTTTTTTATCCAACTGTCTCCAGAATGTTTTTTGACAATTTAGAAAAATGTTTTGAAAAATAGTAAAGGGAAATATTTAAGTAATTATGATCCTCACATTGCGAGGCCAAGTGAAGTAAACTAATGCAATGGAAACATGTTCTACAGATTTGTTTAATTACTTTTTAAGTACAGTGAAATTGCATTGCTCTGAGGGAAAGATTTATAATCTGGACCCTCTCTGATACCTACCTCTTTAGGGACTGTGTACCTAGTCACCAAAGGGATAGTGGTTGGACAGAGGGGTGTCTTGCTTTGGGTTTGAGTACTCCCCACCATGTAACTTCCATCAACCTTGCCTGAGTATCATCAGAAATATGCAATCAAACTGAAAAACATATGCTTGCTATGAAGAAGCATCTTGAAGAGGTCTCAGAGCCAGACTGTGGTTCGAAAGACCTCCCAAACAGAAGTCTTGGTGCTGCCGCTGGGAAGGTGGAGCCATGTTTATGATTTGCATATGCTCTTCCTAAGGATTAGTCAACTACAGAGCCCCAGTTCCTGCCACTCTGCCTTAGGGGAAAGAGACATGACAAAGGTACCAGACAATCTGATTATATCAAAGACATCATCTCACCAGATCCTAGACCCAGCAGAGAAACCAACAGGACTGGACTTTTTGTTGTTTTTGTTTCGGTCTTCACAAAGTAGAGGGAAGAAGGGAGAAGAAGCCCTATCATGAAAAAGATGCACTTTCCACTGCAGCTGACACTGTGGTCCATTCTAATCCTGATACTCATCACCTCAAGTTAGCCTGGATGCCACAGGTTAAGATACAGTTGCTAATATAATCATCCTCACTTCAGACACTGGCCACAAGCTCAGGGATCCCAAGTCACCTACCCTTCTGACTAATCTGGAGAAGTCTTATGACCCATGTCTGGTTTAATAATTCACTAGAACAACTCCAAAATTCAGGATATCACTATGCTTTTCATTATAATTTTATTATAAAGGATACTGAATAGATCCAACCAAAGGAAGAAGTTAAACAAAGCCCACATCCAAATACAAATATCTAATGCTCCTGGTATACCAGTAAGTTCACCAATCAGGAAATACCACTGAGCTCCATGGTGCAGTGTTTTTATTAGGTGTTATTACATGAGCCTGATGATTAAATCATTGGCCAACTGGTTGAATTCAATATCTAGCCACTTCTCTTCTCCTGGAAGTCACACAGGTTTAAAGACCATGGTTGGCCTTTCCAGTGACAAGTGCCCATCCTGAATCATCACAGCCTAAACTCAGGTAAGGCACAAGAGATTCAGGAAGCACAAAAACACCAACCCTATTACTTAGGAAATTCCAAGATTTATCCTCTGGTTTCCTGGAATCAGGAACAGAAGTAGTTAAATTCTTCTACAATGATAACAAACCAGGAATCTCACTGCTCCTCTAAGATCTGGTCTCCTTTGACTCAAATTTCCACCCACTCTCTTATATTAGTCCCAGAAGGTCAAAATATACTTCATGATTTGTGTGAGCCCCTGAAGGGTTTCATTTGCAGGGCCTATGGGCTCCATTTCCCTCTGAATCAACTCTGAGTTGAAACACAATTTTAACAATGGTCACCTACACCACACATTTTGTGAGTTTAGTCCTATTTACTAGGCATTCAGAGTCCTGGTGAGGGGTCACTTAAAGTGATACCTATCTTTCACCACTCATCTTGCCATATTTGCTCTCAGGAGTTCAGTGTGCCATCTTCCCATCATCCCTGGAACCACTTAGCAGCCATCTTTGCATCTCAGCAAGCCCTTTGGGTCTTCCTTTCAAGGCCAGTTGGCCAATCAGCATTTTTCTTCTAATTACTATGCAGTACCCCCTCCAGGACATATTTTTGTAGATACTGTCACTTCACTTCCTACGTGCCTGTCATAAGTCTCTACACCGTTACACAATTCGCACTCAAGCCCTGTCACTAGAGATGAGGCTGTCATCAACAATAAGGACAGGTGTGTGGCAGAAGCAAGTGTGTTATTCATTCACATCTTCTGCCAGCACATGTTGTGAGAACTTGGATGTGAGGTGTGTCAAAGATTTACTCCAGGACCAGAGTGAAAACACCTTAGGCTGCATAGCTCTTGGGAAAGTTAGTTTCTGGGCTGCAGAATACCGGCCTACCAGGCAGAGAAAGAACCCCTTGGGACTCAAAGAGCAGCCTGAGAGGCCAAACACTAGCTATGCACGTTGTTCTGGGGAGACTCCTCAGGGCCAGTGAGCTCTCCCTCAGGCTTCTAAGATACAGCTCTGAGCAGGGTCAGGGAAACACTGACATGTCCTCCTCCGTCCTTGATTTTGTCCCTCGAGGGGGCTCTCAGCCCGCCAAATGGTTCCCCAGGCTCTGTCGGGGGCAGAGTAGGGCGGGACCCGCCCCTCCAGGCTCAGGCTCCTGTCCCACGGGTCCTCCAGCTGGCTTGCCTGCTCCCTAGAGACCTACGGTGGCGTGACCTCCCGCAACTCAGCCACCTTCCATGGGGGAAAAAATACAACCCACTACTTTAACAAATATGCTCCAGAGCCCTTTAGATTCTTAATGTTTTACTACTATTTCTTTCTCTTCAACAGGTTTTCAGCTGAGGATCCAGCACAAAACCCAGCGATAAAATTCATTCATGGGCAGTAACAATTATAATCATAATGACTCTTACTTTTTTTTTTTTTTTGAGGCAGGTCTTGTTTTGTAGTTCAGGCTGGCCCTGAGCTCACTATGTAGCTCAGGCAAGCCTCGAACTCAGCCATCCTCCTGCCTCTGCCTCCCGAGTGCTGGGATGACAGGCGTGAGCCACCAAACCCAGCATCTGTGGTATGTGGTACTGATTGCCAATGGGCGTGAGCCACCACACCCCGTACTGTTGTATGTGGTTACCGGGATCAAACCAGGGGTCTTGGGCTTGCTAGGCAGGTGTGGGAACCACTGAGCTAAATCTCTGGCACATGACTTCTACTTTTAGGCCCTTGTTGTGACCCTTTACCTCTCCCACAGCACAGACTTCCCAGATTACCCCATTTGTGGTGAAGAAACTGAGGCTTAGAGAGGATGAGCACTTTTCCAGACCCCGACAGCTCTCTCATAGGCAAACCTGGCTCCATGGCTCTGGGCTTTCATTTTTGATCATCTGAGGTCTGGGCTGAGATAACCTGCAGGAGGTTCCCTAAAGTCTTAGCTTCAACTGGGCAGGTACAATACCCTACGTGGGCATCTCTCTGGTTGCCATTTTCTTTCCTTGGTAAGGTCGTAACAGAAGCTGATGGATCCATATTATTTTTGGCTTTGCAATTCTCTACTCTCAGAGGACCAAGTACATCTCAGGGTGGCTTTTCATCTCCGAGATTATCTAGGCTAAACTTTGTCCAGAAGCAACTCAGACAACTCCCTTATGGCACGACACAGGCCCAGCCACCATGAGGAGGAAGCGGAGCTCCCCATCTCCAGGCTCCCAGATTTATTGCACTGGGCCACAGCCGGCTTTGGGCAAGAGAGGCTTTCATGTTTTTCTTTTTGAGGGTTCTTCAGGAGAGAACCAACGTCTTGCAGAAATCCATAGATTCTACAGGGCACTAAGGATGAGGGATCAAGGGACAGAAATGCAAAGGAAATGCCACAGATTTCCTTGTGGGAAAGAGGTGTCTAGTAAATGCTAGTGGACGTGTGGTGTGGCCAGCAAGGCCTGGACCCCCTGGTTGTACTTTGCATGTGGGTGCTTTGCAAGGAGCTCCTGTCCTTCACAGAAGACATAGGGCCTCATGGAGAAGAGCACTCATTTCACCTTCATTTAAAAGGAAATTTTGCCTTAATGGATCTCTCTGTATAGATAGAGTGGCCAGTAGAAATAGAAATGATCTCAGTCACCACAGTATCTACCTTCTGGTAGAGAACACACAACCACCTATCCATGCACACTTCAAAAGCTAAGTTTAAGTTGTGATGTGTGCTATGGAAGAAGTAGCTAGAATTGTCAGGTAAAGGAAAAAAGAGCATGAAATGAATTTGTAGGAACAGGCAAGAGAAGGTCAGGGATATGACATATTTTACGTATTTGTAAAATATGGTGAGAAGCGTAGAGACTGTTATGGAGCAAGGAGCTGCTGGTGGATTTTTGAATAGAAGATGCATGATTTGACTAATGTTTCAGGACAGGGAAGTGGTGGTGGTGTAGAAAAAGCACTGGCCAGTGGAGATGCAGAGGTGAATGACTGTTGTAGAAACGGGGCAAAAATGCAAAGACCTGGAGGAGAATGGGTGTAAGAAGATGGAGAAAATTAGAGACTTGTATGACATGTTGAAGGAAGAAGAGGGAAGATTGCTGGGGGGTTTGGATGTGGGAGTAAAAAATTAAGGGCTCAAAAACTTCTAGTGTAACCAGTACAGTGGAGGGCGGTGATATTTACTGAGATAAAAAGATTAAGATACGGTGTATTAGTCTTTATTGTTTTAAAGTGCTTATCGCAAAGTTCATGGCTTCAAACCATACAAATTTATTATCTCACAGGTTCTCCAAACAAGTATCCTAGAGAGAGAGCTGGATTCTGTGCACAGGTCTCAAGGAACTTCCATCAAGTGATCGGTGGAGATGGAGTCCACATCCTCAGCGTGGGCTTCCTCCCAAGCTCAGCGGGCAGAAACAATTAAGTGTTTTCAGAACCGAGGTCTCAATGTGATCGCTGCTCACTACCATAGTCTGCTCTTCAGTCCTGTGTGTCCCTCTTAGGTCCCTGTCTCCTGAACTTCTCCAGCTCATCCTCGGCAACAAAAGGCCTCTTTCAAGTTGAGTCAATTTGAGCTCTTCTCCCGCCACTGTGGAAACTGTCTTACCCTTAAAAGTCTCATGAGGTTAAGTCTTAGGTGAATAATCTCCTTTCCTTGACATCAACTGGGCCATATAGCATAACATAATCATTGAGCAGAATCCATTATATGTATGGTCCTAGAGATTTCTCAGAACATGTACTACAGAGGGATGGAGAATGCTGGGGCAGAACTAAGAATTCTGTCTGTCATATAGGGCTGGTTGAGGCTGGGTTAAGGACTCTATTTCAGACATACTAATTTTAATGTGATTGCAGCACAACCAATGGGAGTTGAGAAAGGCAGGCCTGAATATACAAAGAAATGTCTTCTGAAGATATGAAGTTGAGGACAAAACATGCTAAAACTATGAAGCTGAGTGATTACCTAAGCAGGAAAGATAACATGTACAGGGGCCAATTCCTTAGGAGCCCAACGTTTAGAGACTGGGTAGAGGATTTGAACTGAACTAATACAGCCAAGAAGGAGAATCCAGTAAATAGGAGGAACACGGGAAGAATGTGGGGTCACAGAAGTCAAGAAAGAGAAAGTGGATGTGTGTGTATTAAAGTAGGAATAGTCATTTCATTTAAATAGCAAGTGAAAAGATCCTTCAGATGTGACTGCATCAGGGAGGTCCCAGGAGACCCTGAAATCATAAAGCTTTGATGCTGTGGAGTGTTGAGATAGTTAAGGGAAGGCACTGGTAAGTGGACTGGAATGTTCTAAAGGGAAGGAAAACATCAGTACTGTGAGGCAGGGAAAGGCTAACCGAAGAAGCCACGACCTTCCTACAGTGGGAAGCCCAGGATCGAGGCATGTGGGGAGGACAGGACTTTGATGAGAAGAACAACCCTTTCCTGTGAAGAAGGAGTCACATCAAACATTTCTCAGATGTTGAGAGTCAGGGCGCTATCTGGTAGTAGATTTTTAAAAGTAAGAATCTATATAATGCCTTCACTTTTCTCAGTGGAGTGTGAGACGAAGTTATTAGTGGTCCAAGGCAGGTTTTGCAGCGGGCTGGAATGAGGAGGGAGTGCATCATATAAAAGGAGAAACAGAACAGCGGCCATTCTGAGGCCAGCATGAAAGCCCACTTCAGGAAACTTTCATCCAGTCCTCCCCACATGACCGGTATCTCCTGGTGCAAGAAACATATCACCTACGCAGCTGCCTTTAAGAACAATCTCCTGATCTGCCTTGAGGAAAGAAGAGCAGACACACTGACAGGCAGATGAACCCCGATGCTACAGTCATGGCTAAGCAAGACACAAGGCCTTACTCCCCTCAAAGGGAGTATGGATGCTCAACTGTAATCCTGGTGTTCAGTATGTGTAAATCCATGGTTTTGTACTTAATCCCAGTAAGCAGAAACACCCCAGGTGAATATCTAAAATATGAGCTTGGTATTAGGAGTAAATAGACCCACATAAACCCTCTACCAACAGGCTGTCTCTCCAAGTCAGTGGGAAGCAGAATGGGATGGGAGGGAACTTCAGCCGAGCTGCTCCGTGGAGCTGGGCCAGGGAAATCTGTCAGTTCCTGATGCTGGCGTTGCCATCTATGGCTCCTGCCACCTGACAGCCATCCATCGGCACCCCAGGCCCTGCCCTGCTGTATGCAACCATCCAGACATAACTGCAACACCCATCCGCTTCATGGCATCATCTCCTCTCCCTTAGTAGAGCTGCCCTGTGCAGTTTTAAACAAAGAGCTTCATTTCTCCTGGCAGAGGAAGGTAAGGAGAAGTAGATGAGATGCATAAAGAAGACACAGAGAGAAAGAGCAAAGAACTGAGCTCTAGGAAAGCTCTGAGTGAAGCACAGGAGACCTGGGTTTTTGTGCAGGCTCCATACTCTGTACATGTGAGCAAATCGCCAGGTCCTTTCTTCCCTCTGAGCTTCACCTCAACTAGTAGAGAGATGAAGCCCCTCCCCCAACCCCCTGGCTCCAACAGCCTCAAAAAGGCAGAAAGAAGATTAAGAGAAGGAGTGAATAAAGCGAACTGTTCTTGCTGTAATTCCTCTTGAACTCCGGTGTTAGAAAAAAAATAGGTAGTCCCTTACTTTTACCAGTCAGCATAACCACAGTAGTATCAAGAAAGAGGAAAATGAAATCTGACTGATAGAAGCAGTAACAACAGTTACGTCACATAAAACAAGACATGCAGAAACAGCAAGGATTCTGCAGGTAGAAGACAGGAGCTCCCAGTTATCACCAATCAAGCCCTTCAATTTCACCACCACTCCACCGTGGTGAACACACACAGACTTTGACTTCAAGGTTGCTTCTCTTTCATCGTGAGATGTTTGGCTCCAAAGTACCAAAGTTGAACTAGACATAAGAAAATCTAAGGGGAAAAAAGGCTGAAAGGTCGGCCTCTGTCTTATGCATTTCCCCTTTTAAAATGGGGAACTTGTTCTGGAAGTTCCTACTCTAACCCTACTCCTGATAGACACTGTTACATGCCTCATACGTTAGAGGTGAATCCTGTTTCCATTTCCGAGCCCACCTATGGCTGTAACCTGTGGCTAGATACTATGACTAGCATGAAAAATCACACCAGAGGCTAAGTGATCAGAGTTCACCATCAGGACCACTGAAGAAGAGGAGCACATTTGTAGCAAAGTATTTATGGAGGGAGTTGTGATTTGCTGTGTCATAACCCTGGAGTAAACAGAGGTCCTCTCCAGTCAGGCAATGCTCTGCAACCAATACAGTCTTCAGAAGTCATCTTTTGTGGGTTTTCTGTGTGACCCCAAGAATCTTCTGTTCTTTTTTCCTGACCTCAACTTATCTTCTAAACAAGAAGAGAATGGGCAAGGATATCTCTAGGGCCAGTAAAAATAGAGATATAAGAAGTGTGAGACTGAAACACACATCTTTCTCATTCATGATCACCAGAACAATCAGAAAGTAGATGAAACTTCTTGGTGCTGGCTGATCCAGAGATGACTGTCACTGTGTTTAATGTAAGGAAGAAAAGATAACACAGATGGGAAACTACCCACCTTTCTCTTCACTCTTTCCTACTCCAGCTTGTTGTGAAAAATGCAGGTCTGGATCAAGAGTGGTATGGGGCGTGAGTTAATCTATATTCTTGGTCAAAAAGATAGGAGAGAAAAGCAAGATAAAGAACTGGGGATGTTTTGGTACAGAACTATAGAAAGAATGACTTTCCAAAGGAAATACAAGACTCTGTGACCTAGAGAAGCAATATGTATGAGATTCAAAAAAAAATAGTCCAGGAAAAATCATATGCTGTGTGTCCCATTGCTCCAAAATTTTAACATCATCCCCAAGGTGATAGTGCATTTAGGCACAATCTGTACCCACCTCCCATCTTTCAAGTAGGAAAGCATCTTGACTAGGCCTCTTATCAGGAAGGACAAGGCTGAGAAGGCCCTTTGGATAATATTGTGAAATATGCTTGGGGCCAAATTCACCTATCAAGGACAGAAACTAATAACCTCCAGGTTTCCTGAAATTATCTCATGAGAATTCCCTTAAAGAGGAGATTTTGGCCTAATAAAAGAAGAAAATCACTCTAGTGGTACAGAAAAATATTGAGGAAAGTCATTTTCAAAAGGAAGGTCATAGTAGGGTTGTGTCTGCTTCACCCCAGCCACGTCCCAGTACCTAAGGCTAAGGTTACCTCCACTTACCCAGGGCATGTTCTGCTCCTCAAGGGACAAGAAGACGTGTGCATGTTGAATAAAGGCGTGGTAGAACAGAGGCTCCCAGAGGAACCGGCCTCCTCCCCTGACTTTACACAAGGCCTTGCTTTGGCTGCAGCTGGACTCCTGGGGCCAGGATAAAGTCTGGCAAAGTGGCAGTGCATGTGGGGGCTGGGTGTGGATGGGAAGGACACAGAACGCTTTGTAAGCACATCTGGAGCGCTCCGCCAGGAGAAGCTGCTGACAGACTGTTTGCCAATAAAGAAAGTCGCACTGCCTAATAGCAATCAGATGGCTCTGCAGCCCATCTCCGACTTGGCTCTGGGCTTTGCAGGATGTACCTAGGCTGATCCAGGCAACTGTTCCCCTAGGGACCCCGAGACATTGGA
Source organism: Thryonomys swinderianus (assembly GCA_004025085.1). NCBI lineage: Eukaryota > Metazoa > Chordata > Mammalia > Rodentia > Thryonomyidae > Thryonomys > Thryonomys swinderianus. The sequence continues at coordinate 21,666 of PVIC010017923.1, forward strand.
GTCTAGTGTCTTCTTCTACCAGCCAAAAGCCAAGAAGAACTCCAGCCCTTCCTTGAAGGTCAGGAGTCAGTACTTTGGCCAGTCATTCAGAAACATCATCCTCAAAGTAGCTTCCCACTATTGGCTTCTATCGGGCCATTCCGTGATTAGCATATTCTTGTATGAAGCCAAAATCTCTGATGCCCAGGATTCACTTCCAGCTCATTATCTCAAATGGTCTTCTTCCCAAGGTGACTCCTTGAAGAGAGTTTTGTCTTCTTAACAAAGCATATCCCAAGCTTTCCAGGGGCTAGGTTTCCATCTTCTCTCTGTCTCTCCCCCGAGGACAGGATGGCACAGTTGCTTGCTTACAGCTCTGGCAGACTCGTGGCAGGCAAGGGAGCCCGTGACACAAGGATGACACAAAAATCTAAAACCAGCCTATCAAATGATTTAGCCAGCTGAACAACTGGCAAGACAAGGATGGGAAGTTCCTGAAATCCTTTGAATCCCTGAATTTCAAACTTTACGGAGCCTTCTACAATAGGAGCAGGCCTGGGATTTCAGTCAGTTCACTCTTTCCCTCTGTTTCTCCATTCTTTCTCTTAAGGAATCCTTAAGGGTTCCTTGGATATTGATAGAACTTTTCTGAGCCCATGTGAGAGTCCATGCATTAGACCCTGTTCTAGCCTCTTAGTAGCCTTGGCTTGTAGCAGTTCCAGATGAGCAGGTACCTCCCCAGGGCCCCTGAAAGTAGGAAATGAAAGAACATTCTCTGTGGACGAGAATCCCTGGACTTCAACTCAGGAGCCCTGGTTTCCATGCTAGGCCTGACATCTAGTTAATCCACCTTGGACTTAACATTCTGAATGTCAGGTCTTTAAAGCAGAATGTGACGGTACTCACTTTTTGAGGAATGAAATCCCTCGCAAGGACAGACACTGATTATGCCCCTGTGACACTTCATCTTTGCAGAAAATAAATGGAGAAAAGATATTTGTGGCATCCAGCTTAGATCAGTGAACCCAGGAAGCCACTTCAGTTTCAAGGGACCATGGAACAGAGACAGCGAGAGTAGCATTTGTGTATTTTTCCCTGGACCCATCCTATGAGTCTGCTGCAAGACATCCTGTACATTCTATTATTAGGAAAGGAACCCAGCCCAGGACACAATCATCACAAACCTCAAACTGCTGTTTACAAATGCAGGGAGTTTGGTGAGACCTAAAATGCTCTTCCCAAATGCATTCTCCCCCGCCCCCTTTGGTTTTTAAACCCATGTGGATTCCAAGGGAAATTGAATCCATATGTTTCTGGTTCATTTACACTGAACTCATCAAAATGTAATTTTGCAACATCTAGTTGACGTCCAGGATGTCTTTAGAAGACTCATTTTTATGCCTTTTTATAAGCCCCTCTCCCTTGGAGACAGGAAGTTATGCCTTGCCAAAAGTGGATAGAATTCCAGCCAAGCAGGAGTTCTGCCTGGAGGACCCAGGAGAATTAAGGAGCCTCTTATCTGACTCTTAAGGACCTTTACTCACATCTCCAACTTCATACCCTGAGTAGAGAGCTAGAGGTATCCAATGAGGAAGCACAGGACTCTCCAACCCAGGACTGAGCAGAGGAGAATGGGCTACTTTCACTTCAACTCAGATGCTCCCACTCCCTGATCGCCAGAGATCTTAAAAAAAAAAAAGCTCATTCCCCTTTGTTGACAGGGACTCACAGGCCTAGGGTAGTAAAAGGATAGCTGGGATTATTAACAAGCTAGATGAAAAGTATCTTTCCAGGCTGAGATGTCCTAGGAGTGAGAACGTGCCTTGGACATCTGTGGGATAATGGAGAGAAACAGAAGTGGTCTCTGACCTGTTTCACTCCGAGGCCCAACAGGATCCCAAAGTATTACATTATCAGCGCGCTCCGGGCTCCAAGTAGGTTAATGGTCCATTTAAAAGTAAAATTTTGACCAGCTAATAAGGCTTCGGTCACAGGCTGCAGTTTACACACAAATACGAATGCAGAGAAGGAGAGGGGCACCTCAGGGTCGCGGCGGTGGAGGCAGATAAGTAGGAAATTTGGATTCTGATCCTCAGTCTCACACATAGTGGCATCCTCGGCTACCTGCTCTAATTAATTAGAACAACTCTGCTTGCTCCCTTCTCAACCATTATGCAGGCAGAGAAAAATAGCATGTCTTCTCAGGGTTTGCAAAGGTCCTGGTGTATTTTGCATTGGTCATCTGGAGGGTAGTCACTGCCAGCCAGCCTCTTGCACAGTGGGCTCTGAATGCAAGATGTGGGCTGGGCTGGCAGTCCAGGCAAGAGAGAACGGCTTCTTGGCCTGTTTTAGCAGATGGTTGGAGCAAGCCAGGGCCGATCATCCTAGGCAGATTTGAAGGGACAAAGTCAGGCGCAGTACTGGCCATGTCTGTGTTCCCGCTGTCAGTAGTCATCGAGGCACTGAACCTAGCCATGTCCCATGAGTGACATCAGACGACTGACACCAGAATTTTGGGAGTGACAGTTTTTGATAGAAGATGGCTACGGAGCTGACCGATAGTTTCCACCTGGGTACCCTGAAAGAAAAGCTTGCCTATTTTAAATATCTTTTTTCTTTACTATCAAACCCCCTCCTTTCTCCCAAAATACTAAGGTGAGTCTAGAACTCATTGGGCTGTTGCACTGAACAGCCTAAACGGACCAGAACTGGACCAGCTCTGTGGGTGGTCCTCAGTAACTGTAGCCAGCCTGGTCATGACTGTCTGCCAAGGAAGGCTTTGTTTTCCCAAATGAAAGGAAAAGCTGCAACTATCACCGACCTTCTTTTTTTCCCAGCTGTAAATGTAGACAGGACCCCTGACGGTTTACGGGGCACCTTACCACTAGGAGACAGCACATGCGAGACTAAAACTCAATGCACCAAGGAAGATAGGGTAGAAAAAACAGACCAGCTCAGTGGCATGGTCCACATGCTGAAGTATCTAGAAGTAGAATAATGGCTACATGAGGAAAGGAAATAGCCTTCATTGGGTTTTTTTTTTTCTTGCAGCGAAATTCATACCTAGCTAATCCTTCTTGTGGAGAGGCAGAGACCAAATGTTCTGGGAGCGGGAGTTGTTGAAAACGAGGGATCGTGTCTGAGTTTTCAGACAAATTTATGTGAGGGGCAAGTGGAGAGGTCACAGAGCATCCCAGAAAACTGGTGTGCAGAAAGAATCAGGAGCCCACAGCTGCCATGCAGGAAGGGAAAGCGATGCCAGCCCATGTGGCCAGAGCACTGAGAGCAGAGGAAAGGGGACAACACTTAGTACTGGGAACCTGATGTATGAATTCTATGGAGAAAGTCTTCTGTCGTGTCCATGCATATCAATCACTACATGGTGCTGGCATTATGTGGCTTTTTTTTTTTTTTTTTTTTTTTTTGTCCAGACAGAAATCCTCCTGGACAGGGTGACATATTCTGATGAGATTCTCGCGGATTATGTAAAGCAAGGAGCTCTCACAATAGAAGCTACACCTTGTAACTGACCATGCCTCAAGAGTTGAAGTCAACTCTTTACCAGGTCTTGGCACTGCCTGATGTGACAAACCATAGAAGCTGTCTGTCCTCAACATAGTCGAAGCAGACAAACAGGGGAGTGTATGTAAGCACAGACAAGATATTGTCTTGAGGAGGTGCCTGAAGGCCCTAATACTTAGAAAGAAGGTAGGCACAGTGGTGACTCAACATTTTCATTAAGACATTAGCTATATTTCATTTCTACCCAAAGCATGTTGGGACATGTTCATTACAGGAGTTTCTGTGGATAAAAGGTCATTCCTAAGCACATGCATGAGATTTAGTTGTGTTTGCTTTGGGTGTTTTCCCTGACATATTGTCAGTGCTCATATATTCTCTTCCTCCTCTTAACGACAGCTGTCTCTAGCGTTCATGGGTATCCTGGAGCTGCCTTTAGAGATTGAAGAACCTAAAGAGCATTTGCTTCCTCCTCACCCAAAGATCTTACTCTCTCTAGGAACTTGCTTTGTGCCATAAATCTCAGACCCACTCTGTTAATCTAAAAGAGGAAGTAGCATTAGCCTTTCTTGCCCCAGTGGAGAGCATTTGGGGCTGGGTGTCTTTGGTGATTGGTAGTCCTTTATGGTGAAACTCCCAGCACCTATCTATTCACAGCGAGGACACTGCAGGTCCATCTTCATCTGGGAGGCTTCCTTCCTGAGCTACATATGGCAGTACAAACCAGAGAGGGGTCCAAAACATGTCCAACTAAGCAGCTGGCATGACTCCCCTACTGGGCAATCTAACCTGGTGGCCTGTTGGTCTCTGGAAGGTACCTAACTTCCTTAGAGCTCAGATCATTGATTATCTAGGCAGCTGGCACTAGATTCTCAGAGGAAGAAAGCGAAATGCTCCTCGGTGCCCCTCTTGAACTTCTTCTCATCTTTGCACATCAAAATTTGGTTCTTATTTTCTTCATTTAGACCTTTGATCCATAGAGGGGTGAATTAGCTCCATTATTGATTCTCCTGGCACAGTGAATACAGCCGGGTGATGTCTCCTCTCTGTCCATGAAGGAGGTAATAGTCAGGAACAGAGCAGAGGCCAACGCTATTGTGAATTAACTACTAATGGATAGGATTTCTATAGCTATTTTCTAATACCTGTACAATTTGATGAAAATCAGACACAAGAGGAACTCAATTTTGTTTTTCATTAATATTCACTTTGTTAACACGAACAGATGATTTCTGGGAGCTCTCCTTGCCCTTTTAATTTGTTTCCATCTAAGGCAGCAGAGAGATCCTCCATTATTAAACTGATTAGCAAGTGCCACAGATCTTTTCTTGTACATTTCTTCATTATTACTTATGCAGGACAATGTGTTTGGATTTTGTGAACCAGAAGGCAGAGTAGAAGAGAGCTGAGGATCAGAGAGAGAGGCAGCTTTTGAAAATCTGGAGAAGTATTAAATAACAACAGTGCACCTGTCACAAAACAGCACAGTGTGAATTTCTTTTATGGGAGGATGATGTCACATGGATTTTAAGTGGGAATTCATATTCTTGAGGACTTCGGGACTGGGAAACACTCACCATGGAGTTCAGAATAGGGCAGATCCTGAACTGCTTCTTACAAAGAAAAAAGAGTTCTCCCCTCTGTGATAGAAAACTGGCCATCTTATAGTGTAGCACTGACCAATTTAGGATCTCCTGCTGCCCACTCCTTAATGGAATTGGAGCCACCTTCCTCTGCAAGATGACCTAGAGAAGAAACGGACTTCTTTGGAAGCTGAGAGATTTGTCTTTCCATAAAGCATTTGGACACCAAAGTCTACTTGTAGTAAGGCTCAGAAAAAGAGAGAATGACACGCATCCTAAGTATCTCTCTCAAGTAACTTTTGCAAAGACAGACTGTCTAAACTCTTTGCATTCTTTAACCTCTTTTACAGAAGTCATTTTATTTTACATTCAAAGGATCTAGTTGGTAAATAGGATGAACATGCTACAGGAAAAGAAAAAAACATCTGTAGATCATTATGGAAATTAAGACCAGGTTAAATTGTTATCAGAGCTAGTCATGGTAAGGTTTGAATGATGTGTTATTAAACTACCTACTATTGTGACAAAATACCCAATATGAGTGAATTATTGAAGAAGAAATAGTCTGGTACAATGATGTGTACCAATAGTCCCAACACTCTGCAGGCTGAGAAATACCTTTTCAGTTCAGAAGTACTTGAGGATGGAGTCTGTTTACCTCATAGTGACCAGGAACTAAAGAGGAAGAGAAAGTGTTAGAGCTTCAATATCCCTTTCAAGGGCACACCCCTAGTGACTTAACCTCTGATCAGTCTAACACACCTCTTAAGAGTTTCACCACATCCCAATAACACCTTAGCCTGGGGATCAAGTTGGTAGTGTATAGACCTTGGAGGAACACTTGTCCAAACAAAAGCTTATGAAATAATAGCTTGTGGTCACTGAGTTCTGAAGGAAAATGCTTTTTCTCAAGGCTCCTAATACCTGATACCACATTTGGATTCTTGCGTCAATGTTACAGCAGAATTAAAGTTCTCAGTTGGTATACCTTCTCTGTACTTTGAAAGAAGTTCTGCTAGAGTCTCTATCTAATATTTCATGCCAGGTTAACTTGAGTGCTGCTAAACTCTAAAGTTGTATGAGAAAAATTCAAATGTTTTGACTTCGTGGAACAAATAGTGCCAGATCTAACAAACATCTGTCCATATAATTTCATTTCTTATTACTCCCCATTTCTGCTTTAGTGTCTGCTGTTCAATCCCTAAACTATCACCCTTTGTATGTGTGTGACACTAGGAATGAAACCCAGGGCCTTCACATTCAGCTATTTTTTTTAATTTCTTAGTTTGAGACAAGTTCTTCCTAAGTCATTCTGTTGCCCATGCTGGGTTCAAACTTGCAGACATCCTGCCTCAACCTCTCCGAGTGCTGGGATTACAAGTAGATGCCATCACACCTGGCTTCCATGCTCAATTTTGACTTTTTCCCCATTGTTATACAATTGATTGTCTTCTTCCACTTTGGTTCCAGACATCTTGTGAATGAAATTCAATTCATGCTAGTCTAACCACAAAGACAATTTGTCAGTGTCTATAAATGAAAACAAAATGAAACAAAACAAAACCAAGAGGAGGTTATTTCTAACACAGCTGAGTTCAATCTCACACAGCATCTTTAGGACTCTGCACGTCACCATCTCCCTAGCTCCAGGGTCTCTGACCCTTTATACCCTGATCAGAAACTCTTCCCTCTTTCTAGCAAAGATGGCCACAAGAACATTAAGCCGTCAGTTTGCCATCCTAATGAATGCAGTAGCAAAATAAAGCCCCACTTTCCCAAGTGTTCTAGAATAAAAGGCTCTGATTGGTTGAGACTGAGTCATGTGATCATCCCTGCACCAATCCGGGTGGTGAGGAGAATGGAACATGCCGATTTTCTAGTGAGTCTACTGTCCACTCCCATGCTGATCAATGGCACAACTTCATGAAAATACCAGGATAGAGCATACAAGAGATGGTTAAAGTGGATAACCAGGAGATAACCAGAAGTTTTTGTTAAAAAATCTTAAAATAGTCTTTTTACCACAGCCCTATTCTTTCCTGTTAGTAAATATCACATCACCATTACGTAGAACAGAACTTCAGCCCCACTTTTTATGTATAGGATGATACCTGTATAACCTTCTCTCCTAAGTTATTTTTATTTTATTTAAGTTCTGGGATGCATGCTCAAGCAAGCATAGAGTGAAAAAAAATCATCATTTAGAGGTAACTCTAAACGTATTATTTTTTACAAATAGAAGTACTGCAATAAGATCAGTATTGGCAAAGGACTTAAGCCAAATAAATAACAGAATAAAAGTTTTCTGGTCTCCAATCAAGAAATCTTACTATCATAACTCATGTAAGCATAGGCTGAGGCCATTCATAGGATCTGTACTCTTGTCTCTAGTTCACATCTCCAGTTGAATCTAAACTTGAACTGACTGTGGATAAAGGATGATGGACTAAGATAAAGACTGAGATCTTAATTCTGTCATTTTGTTCTACTGCATTTGAGAGAGAGAGAGAGAAAGCAAATGAAGTAAAATTAGGTTTTGGAGCTTCACTTCTCTCAGCTATAAAATGGGGATAAGAACAGTTATTTGAGTTCTGGTTACAGTTGCAATAGAAAAGGCACATGCTCTTCCATCTCCCTCACTAACTCCAACTAAAACCCTGCACAGAATGGATGGAGGAGCAAACTAAGGTCTAGAAAGAAAATGGTGGAGGTAAAGTGAAGAAGTCAACTGATACCAACACCAGCCTGAATTCAAAAGCAACCTCGCGCCTTGAGCTGTACCTGAAGGGCCAGCGGGAAAATGCCTAAGATATGGCAAGCTCTCTGTATCCGATTGGAAATGCATGCGAAGGAACCCTGCAAGTCAGGGACAGTGAGAAAATTTTGTGGCTTTTTGTTTGTGTTTCCTTCTCTCCTGCTCGGGCCCTGACCAATCCTCGGGTAAGGAGCATAAAACTACAAAGGAAGGAAATCCTTCTCTTTGACTCGAGAAACAGTGATCCCAAAAGCATGCAGATAAACAATACGCTTGGTTCTCTGTATTACTTCTTGCACGACCCCGTCGGGAACAGTGTTACAGGAAGTGAGGAGCAGGGAAGGATGACTGGTATAAAAGACCAAGAAGGAAAAGTTTCTGGGAGCAGTCGAGTGATGAAGAGACAGCACACAGGAAGAAGTTCATGAAAACAACCCTAGGAAACAGTATATGAACTCCTGGGCTGCCCCTCCAGCTGAATACGCATGGGTTTCATGTTAAGCAGCATACCAGGGTTGAGACCTGCACTGTAAAATAGATGACTGAATCCCAGACATGCACCTGGGAAGAACAGATCTGAGTAATTCTGAAATGTTTTGAAAACTGAATTTAAGTTGGAACCTGAATTCAGAAACTGAGCTTTCAGGCTGAATATATATGGTCTTATTGCCTGATGAAACAAAAGAAATGGACAAAATAAGCAAAAAATTCAACATTCTTCAGAAGTGTTAAACGATCCAAAATATTTTTATGTAATGTTCAAAATGCCTGAGAGACATTTCAGAATTTCTGGACAGGGAAAATCTCTGTATCACTCTAGGAAAAGTGATTATCACCACACAACAAATATGATTTGGAATTATCCAAGTTTAAAGTGGGCTGGTACTTGTAACAAGAATAAAGCAAGACACTCTTGAATGAAATTGTGCAATTGCGATATTTTAAAAGTCATTAAGTTGGCTAAATATCAGGACAACTGTCAGAAAAAGGAGTCAATGATTACTCAAGTTGAGCAACAAAAAGAAAAATAATTTAAAGAACAAACAGCCTGAGTAACCTGTATAAAAATACCAAAAAGTCTAATATTCATGTTGTTAGCCACATAAAAAGAACAACAAAATGGTGAATTATATGACAGATATGTAATTAATAAGTGGATGGACAAATAATGACTGAAATTTGCCTATATTTGATAAAAGACATAAATTTACTGATTTGAGAGAATCATGAAACTAAAAAAATAAGCTCAAAGAAATCCATACTTAAATATAAACATGAAATATTTCATGAACAATTGAAAATGAAAATAAAGAAAGATATTGAATGCAGGCAAGAAAGAAAATATCATACCTGAAGAGAAACAACTATTTAAATGAAGATTTATCATCAAAACTATGGAGACCAGAGAAAAGTATAAAAATGATTTCATAAGACACTAAGACTCTTAACCTATAATTAGAAACCCAGTGAAAAGAATCATTCAAGGATAAAAAACAGAGACACTTCAGATTAAATGAATCTAAGAGAATAATAGTTATTAGACCTAATTTAAGAGAAATGCTAAACTAAGAATTTCAGGAAGAAGAAAATAATACCGTGGACTATTTGGAATATCAGGAATTTAAAAAAAAAGATTAGATGTCCTGTTTGACCCCCCTATTTTCCTGTTGAGTGTATTCAAAAAGAAATTAAAAGCATCATACCACAATGACATATGTGCATCCATGTTTATTACTGCTCAGTTTTTGATCACTAAATCTTGGAAACAGCCCAAATGCCCATCAACTGGAGACTGAATAAAGAAGATGTGCTCTTTTAAAAAAATAAAATGGAGTATTACTCAGCCATAAAGAATGATAAATTAGAGACATTTATAGCTAAATGAATCCACCTTGAGGACATACTCATAAGTGAAATAAATAGGATGCAGATGTGCAAATACTAAATCATTTCTCTAGTGTGAGCAAATGAAAGTGTAAATGAGGTCCAGAATATATGACAAGTAGGAAGAATACGTTTAAAGGGAAATAGTAACTGAGGAGGGTAAAGAAAGCAAAGAAGCAAAGGGAAAAATTTGATGGTATAAGAGGAAACAAAGCTATATATGAAGGAGTAGGGGGCTGAAGGTAGGGCAGGGAAATGGGAAAAAAATCAAGCTATGCATGTATGGGTACAAATTCTCAGTGAGGAATGAGATCATATTGTAGCCCTAAAATATATCAATAAACTCAATTTATTAAAAAAGAGAAATAAATGGTAAATATCTGGTTTTGTGGATTGAATAAGAAGTTTACCCCCACAAAGGTGTGTCTATTGAAGACATTTTCTCCAATGCAGGAAGGCTCAGAGGTAAACCCTAAAGTAGATTGAGTGAAAAGGCACTGAAGTCATCAATGGATAAATTCACCGTAGCTGAATGAGCTATTAGAAGATAAGCACCAGCTGGAGAACGTGGACCACTTGGGTATAGCCTGGAAGGGTGTATCCTCAGCTCTTGCCATCTTTCTACTTCCTGGCTTCCATGAGGTAGACGGCTTTCCTCTGTTGCACCTGCCTGCCATAATGTTTCTCACTTTTTATGAGTCCAAAGCAATAGAGCTGGATTCCCACAGTCAAAATCTTGAAACAATGAGCCAAAGAAACATTGTTCTCTTTTAAGTTGATATGTTCAGCTATTTGGTCATAGCA
>PVIC010017924.1:0-32140 GCA_004025085.1 Thryonomys swinderianus
TGCCCAGGCAAGCCGCCGCGAACTCAGCAATCCTCCTGTCTCTGCCTCCCGAGTGCTGGGATGACAGGCATGAGCCACCACATCCGGCATTGTGGTATGCAGTGTTGATTGTTGGTGGGCGTGTTTCCATGCCCAGCATTATATGTGGTTACTGGGGATCGAACTCAGGACCTTGCGCTTGTGAGGCAGGCACTGGAACCACTGAGCTAACCCTCCGGCCCGAGTTATAATTCTTATATTTAAATCATTGATTGATTTTAAGTTAATTTTTATACATGGTTTGAGGTAAGGATATAAATTAATTCTTTGGCATGGAGATACTGAGTTGTCCTAGCAAAATAGGCATGTTTAGATGAGAAAGGCTGAATCACTAAACTTCTTTCTCTCTCAGAGGCCTGATACACAGCAGCACCTCTTTTTATGAACTTTTTAGTGATATTTGGGAAGCTCACTGCCACTGTGTTCATGTGCGTCATATTTGTTACCTGATGCAGATGTTGGGAAGGCAAACAAAATTTTGCTGAATGCTTTTGTTTGCAAATTGAATTGTTTGCACACACAAGTGTTTGTATTGCTGTATGATGCCAGTTGGGTAGACAGTGGAGTCCACACAGAAATGCATGCAAACCAGGTTAGAGGTGTGTAGATTAAATGAAATAACCTAGGTAACACTCATGCATCAGAATTGAGTGGAAAGAAAAGTACAGGAATTCCTCTCTTCCTGGAGCGCCCCTTGGCTGGGCTGCATTTTCTTTCTCTCTGGAGCCATGGTTGCTCAGAATCCTTGCATTGTAGCCAACGTTTGCCACGTACTTGCTTGGCAACTCCCTTTGTGGCTGGGTCACTGGCATAGACAATGGCAACCTCAGAGATAATCCTGCCTGAGAAGGCAAGCATGCTACCCTGGCACATCTCTGAGGGCCCACTGGGCCTTGGTCCTGGTCATGAAAACAGCCCTGGGTCTCTCCCAGTGGTGTAGGCCTGGTCTCTGATGTTGACACCCACCCAGGTCTGGCTGCTCACTGGCACACAGGGAGAAGTGCTGATAATGAGAGTTAGCAGTGGGTCCACCCCTGAGGATCAGGGTGATGGGTGGCCACAGCCTTGAGAGCGGCAGGTCCTCCATGCTGGGCTCCAGTTCCTTGCCTGATCTCTTTAAAAAGTGTAATTGAGCCTCTGCTGCCCATTGAAGCTGCCATTCAGATCTATTATCACCCTTTCTGTAACTTCCTTCCCTAGAGCTGCCAGCCTTGGGGAGTCCAGCTTTGGTCCTCTCACACCTCCTCTGTCCTTCCTGTCTTTGTCGGTTTTTTTTTTCCTGCTCAGCCTTTATGAACTGGCACTGCAGCTACTTACCATGGACTGTCCTGGGGTCTCATTCTCCTGGATCCGCCCACCACAGATAGACCCATGTCCTTGCTTCTCCTTGGGGCTGCCTGGGCTACCTGTGCTGCTGGAGAAAGTCAGATGGCTGATGTATGCTGCCAGCCCCACGTGAGCCCCAAACATCTCTTTCACACTCTGCTAGCCCTTTACCTCCACTCTGTGGTCATATGGGGAGACCTGGATACTCTGTTGTCTGACTGTCTAGTGCCATCTGTGCATGCCCTGTGCCATGTCCTTCCCATCTACCTTTTGGGCTTCACTCTTTGGTGGTTTTATTTGGGGTCCCAACAGCATTTTTGAGAACCACTTCCTCACTGCAAGTACTGGCCTTGCCGCCTTTCTTTTGCTGCAGATGTTCCAGAGAGGCTTTGCAAGAGTCTAATTACTCAACACCCCAGCAATGCCCAGCTCACCTCTGTTTACTGGCTTCCGCTCCAGCCTCTAAAGAGCTGCTGTGGCCCAATGCGCTGGCGCCCTGAACTGAATCCACACCCAGGAGTACCTTGCCGCCTCCAGGCATTGTAGCTCCTTGCAGCATAAAGGGTTGCAGCCTGCATCATCCTTAGTTTCCAGGGCCACAGTTTTAGTCAGTTTTCCCATCAATGGTACACAATCTTTGACAGCCACAACTCAAAGAAGGAGAAGTTCAATTTGGCCCACAGCTTCAGGGTATTCAGTCCGTGGTCAGGTAAGTCCAAGGTAGGACACCAGGGTAGTGGAGAAAAGCCTATGGCAGTGAGGAGGAGGAGCAGGAAAACAGTGGAAGACAGGGAGGGGTGAGGCCACATATAGTACCCACGTCCACAGATAAGCCTAGGAATGTGACCACCAATGCCCTAGATGGTTCCCAAGCCAATCAAATTGATGCAATTAATCTTAAGAAAAAAAATGGATCTAGTACTTCGCTTCTCCCTAAGTCTCTGGCATGGTTCTTCTGTTTCCTCTGTAGCCTCCTCTTCCTTTCTGGCTATTTAGATGCTTGTCTCCATTGGTTCTTTCCTTGCCCAGCCCCCTCTCCTCACCACTTCCTTCCCTTAGCCACTTTGTTCACTCCAGTGTTGTGGTGGCTCAGCTGGGAGTATCTGGTGGCTCCACCAGGACCTTTATGTAGAGAACCCTCTAGACAGCAGAATCTGGAAATGCTCTCTGCTCTTGAGACAACATGGTGTTCTGGGTGGCAGCTTGGGTGTTTCCTGGGAACAGGTTGGATACCCAGGCTCACCCTGCCCAGGCTCCTAGACTCAGTATGCAGGTTGACAGCCCCAGCTTCAGAGATGTGTGCATGGTAGTCAGGAAGCTTGCTTTCTTCAAATGTTTTTGCTGCAGTATAGATTTAGGCTCCTAAAGTAAATTGAATGAAATGGGCTGTCTCTTTTTTCTCCTGAAATGGAAGCTTTTGCTCAGCAAAGGAAAGAGGTTCTCATGGAAACTAACCCATGTCCCAGTGTGGTGGGCCACAAGCAGAACTGGATAAAAAAGGACAGAGTAGTTGCCCAGCACTGGGGCCCTGCTGGGCAGAGGCCAAGCTTAGGGCAGAGCTGTGCCCACCCACTATGAGCTACTCAGAAGTTGCACAGAATCCTGGGAAGATGAGGAAGACCCTTTCATACTCTTGAGCCCTACTTCTGATAGCAGCCAAGATGTAGCCATCCATGATGCTGCTGGGGCCCGGTTGGACCCGTGCTGTCTGCTCTTCACCATGCTCCAAGGCCAGTGCTCACCCCCTGCACCCACTGAACCAACCAGGCCTGCAGAATCCAAGAATATGGGCACTTGTAGGCTCCACGTGACCCAAAATCAACCCTGGCTTTTTTTAAGTTCTCAAAGCCAAAAATAACAGCTCTTCCTGCTGTGTGTGATCGGAGAGGTTTGGGCTGGGTTGGTGCCGTGCCTGTCATCACCCTACCCTGATCAGGAGCTCCCTCAGCCTGGTAGACAAGGCCAGGCTGTTTGCAAGAAATGAGAGCTCTGCTCTGAGGCCAGTGCATGCCTTGGTCTCTCATTCTAAACACAGGTGATGGGGATGGAAAGAAAGGGGCTGTGAGACAGCATCAGGCTCTAATCATCTCAGGCAGAACAGAAAGGACCAGTTCAGACACTCTCACAGCTTCCTAGAGCCTGGAGTCTTTCTGGCTGGGCCCTGCCCAGGCCTGTGCCACACAAGTGCTCCCATGGGGATAGGCCTAACAACGACCAGGCAGCCCCTGAGCATGGATGGCTGTGTTCTAAACACTTCACCTCAATGATCCCATCGAGTCCTCACAGTTTAATTCTCAGGTTAGTGCTACCATTATCTCCACTTTATGAGGACACAGAGCATCTAGGGAACATTCTTGGTGGCCACACAGTTCATGGCAGTAGAAAGTGGCTCCACTCATACCCACAAGGATCCTTTGCATCCTCACCCTAACTGGCCTGTCATATCCTGGAGGATCCTCAGAGCCCCAGGAATCTGGTGGGGATGGAAAGAACTCTTTGGTCTGGGTCATCTGTTTTCAATGAAGGATCCATTCGAGTTAGCCCACACCCTGCTTCCTTTCTGCCAAAGTGCCAGCCTAAGAGTGATCTTGGAGAACATTGGTAGCCACCCTCTGCAGTGTGGGCCTGTTGACACCTGAGCTCTGTCTGTGAGGCCTCTCCTGCAGGATGTGGGGACCAGCACAGTATGGTGAGTTTGTGTCCTGCACACCTTAGCTACGTGTATACCCTAGTTACCTGGAGTCTCACAGCACCTGCATCATTTATGCTCAACAGCAAGAACTCAGGCTCAGAAGTTCTGTGATTTTCCAAAAGTCTAGGCAAGGTTAAGGACAGATGGCAAGGATAGTGACTCATGAGAGACATATCCACCGTTTGCTTCTGAGTCTCAGCAGTGAGTCCTTGGGCCAAATGTCTATCATTAGTGACAGTTCCTGCCTGGAGGAGAAAGTGGCAGGTGAGGCTGTCACCCCGGGTGCCGAAGGCCATGAAGGTCACATTCACACTTGTCCTGGACCCTTCATCCCAACTTGATTCCATATACATCATACACCCTCCTTCACCATGGAAGCAGAGGGACTTCTTTTGAAAGCCCATGTGGGTACCCCTTGGTAGGTGCCTTTGTCTTTGGCTGCAAGAACCACCAGAATACAGCTGACCAGGCCTGTCACATGGTCTCTCCAGGGGTCAGCATCCTCCATACATTTAGAGAGATGATATCTTTTTTCCTGGGTGGTGGAGAGACTAAGAAGGTATGTTATATGCTGAAAGAACTGCAGACCTGTGGACTGTTATAGGCTGAGTATCTTTTCTCAGAAATGCTTGAGGACAAGTGTTTTGAAATCTGGTGTTTTTTTTTTTTTTTTTTTTTTGTGGTACTGGGGATTGAACTCAGGCCCTTGTGCATCCAAGGTTGGTGCGGTACCACTTGAGCTAAATCTGTAGCCTCTAAAATTTGGAATGTTTACATGTGTGTGGTATTATCACAAAATACAGTGAATGTTTAATTTTTATATTTCTCACAGTAAAGAACATATTCCCATCAATTCGCAAAATACTCCCCCTTGCTTCACACATAATTATTTGATTGTTTGACCCATTTTCTGAGGCAGATGTAGAACTTCTTTTGTGGCTGTCTGGTTGTACTCTCACGGGCAAATATTCTGAATCAAGTAAAATGCTGAACTTCCATGGTCACTGTGACTTTGAGGAGGAGCCAAAAAATCACATAGTACCAGATCCGGTGAATACAGTAGATGAGGACACACTGTAATATGTTATGCTGGGTGTCACTCAGCAGGCTCTTTGATCATTTTTATCACATTTTGTAAAGACAGGAAAGATGACACTCAAAACTGCCTCAGAAAGTGGCAAGAATGATGGGATGTGTTCTAATAGAGGTGAAGTATTTTTAGCCAGATTAATGGCAATGTGTGTAATAAAAAATTTTATGGAAACATATACATATATTTTGACCAGCCCTTTTGTGCCATGATATTGATAAGGAAATAATGAAAAATAGGGCAGGCCTTTATCTCCACACCCCATGTTTTTGCTATAGGATGTTCTGTTCAAACAATAACTATTTCTGCTACAAGATGTTTCTACTTAAGGCTTCAAGAATGCTCTGTTAACTCCCCCCATCTGCCTCAGTGAGCATGCTAGCCTGATAGGTGGGCCCACTTTGCTATCCACAGATCTTTATTTAAGGTTAAATTCATTTCTGTTTGGGGCTACGGATTCTTCTGTGCTTGCTGGTAAATGTTCTTCCATCTCTCTGAGTGCTGCTTGGATTCTTGGCCTCCAGAAACCTCTGGAGAGCTGTAACACTTGGCTATAACACTTAACCATAACACAGAGCTGTAACACTTGACTGCAATGCTGAGCTGTTGCATTTTGCTGTAACAATATATTTACATACCTTATATATAAACACAGACTGCAAGTAATTTTATGTGATATTTTAAATAGTTTTGTGCATAAAACGAAGTTTCTTCATGGTGCAGAATTTTCTACCTGTGGCTTAATGTTTGTACTCAGCTAATTTCAGATTTAGAGCATTTTGGATTTCAAAATTTCAGATTAGAGTGCTCATTAGTGCTTATAACAAGAAGCTGAGGAACAACAGGGGCCTAATTGTGGTTGGAAAGAGAAAGTTCATTTACACAGCAGGGACTTTCACATTTCTGGCCAGGGCCCTCTGGGATGACCCACAAGGTGGAGAGAGCCCTTTGCCCTCATCTGTCCTCTGCCTGTGGCCACTGTCAGGACAACTCTGCAGGTCTTAAGCAGCATGGTCCTGCTTCTGATGATGCACAGGGGGCCCTATCAGGAGCTACAAGCCTGTTATGAGTCTGATGCTGGTTTTGCCTGGACAATCCCACCTAGGGAAGCCTCCTGAGTAGCTGAGGGAACCAACCTGGAGCACCAGGGATGGGTGGGGAGAGGCCAGAGGCTCCCAGGGCATCCACAGAAAGGAATGCTACTCTGGAAGAGAAGGGAGATCTGGTCACTTTGCTCTACTACAAGTGACAGTGGCTGTGAATCTCTGTATGAGATGATACAGTCCAGTTTCTGAAGGCTGTGGGTCTACAGAGGCCCAGAGTTTTGCCCTCCTAGGCTGTGTGGATTGAGGAGAGAAACCTAGCTGTAGGGCCAGGAGACTCAGGCTGTCCTGGCCTGCAAATCCAGTCTATCTTTCCCTGCAGTGACAGTAGGTGGCATTTGTTATATCCTTTTTACAACAGAGGAATAGATCTGCAATTAAGCAGATATTTTTTAATCACACCTTGGACTTCCTGGTAAGGCAAGCCCCTCATTTAAATTCATCTCTGATGTCCTAGCTAGGCTGACAATAGCCCTCTGAGGTGCAGTGCTCTTACCTGCTTGTGGGTAAGAACTTCTGGCACCAGGGCTGTGAGTAAGCATAGTGGGTAGTGGTGGAGATGAGCTCTTTAGTGAGCTGCTGAACCCTGCACAGTCATGAAAAACCACAGATGACTATGGGTGCCATATTGGGCACTGTGCACTGCTCTTCTCTTTCCTTGTGTTGGGTAAGGTGATGTTCTACCCATTTCCCAAATGATGAAAGCTGAGAAGACCATAGATGTGATTTGCTCAGCATCTCAGTATTAATAATGGGGCAGTTCCAGGCTTGAAATTCTGAGATATTTAGCACTGGAGTCTGGAATATTTGCTGGATTTCCTGTTATCTCCAGGGGATACAATTTGGCAGGATGATGAGGATGCTGGGGAGAGGGGTGTTATTGAGTTTCTCCAGCCAGGTCTGGAAATGGCTCAGGCACAGCCCACATATGGCCATTGTGTGCATCTCAAGGGTATGAAGAGGCAGTGCCCTTACCTTAGCCCCATCTCCTATCAGGGATCCATACCATGATATCATGATCCCCCAGAACTAACAAACCAGGTGTGGGAAGAATACATAAAATGAGAAAAGCATGACCAAGTCTATAACTCACATACATTCACAGCTGTTCTTTGAATTTTACTCTGAGCCCCTGGCAACAAGAAAGACTCATCATTGTCCCAGTAATAAAGAGGCCTGGTGGGTTGCAATTGCTCAGGGAACTTTAGGATTTCCATGGTGGAGTACTGGGCAAGGCCATTGTTGGATGGCTTTATATAGGATCTTCTAGAACTTTCCAATTCCAAACAGTTCCCATGGCTACCCCCAGGGTGCTTGCTCCATGGAAACAGATTTCTATCCCAGTGAATCTTCTTCATCACTGAGAACCCAGCAGAAATAAAGCTTTCCTCTTCATAAGTTGAGCCCAGGTATTTCATTACAGTGACAGAAGGCTGACTAACACAGGGAATTCATTTAGTGGGGAGACATCTGTCTCAATAGTCATTTGGCTTCTCCACATTGGCTCTGCATCCCCCATTGTCTTCCATTTTCTGGGAACATTCATGGCTACTCATGGCTGTGTCCACAGAAGGCAAGGTATCTGATATTGCCTTGTGCAGAAATGCTGGAGAGGTGGGCTTTGGGGTACATGAGGCCATGGCTGGGGCAGTGATGTGGTTGATTATGACCCATCTAACCTGCTCCTTTGCTGCACAATGGCACCTCCTGAAGGAAGCTGAGATATTCCTTCAGCAGTATAACTACCCAGCTGATGCTTCTACCCAGCGACCAACAATCCCAAGGTGACCAGGACAGAAGGACACTCAGGACACCAGTGTAGTTGGCCACCAGCTTTCACAATTCCCACAGCATTTCTGTGAGATGAGAGCTATCACTGTGTATTCCAGAGCAAAGCCTGGATTGAGGGGCCCATTTGCCCTGTCGGGTCCCCTAGGTCACATTTTACCCACTCTTGTACCTGTCATTCCTGAGAGTACAGGAAGACATTCCAAACCAACCAAGCAGAGTCTGAGTTAGCCAAACCTCCTGGCTTTGGGTTGCTTCTTTGTGGTCCTAGTGGGCAGGTCTTCCTCTGTGCTGGACCTCTGTCTCTGTGGAGGGGGGAACCACAGCCTCCCCATGACATGCAGATCCAGCAAGTTCCTCTCGAGTGTCAGGATACACCACCTCCTCTGCAGAGAGCTCTTGGCTGTGTGGGACAAAGGGAGGAGACATGTCTATGTGGACCCATGGAGCTGTGCATCTATAGCCACATGCTCTTGCCTGGAATATAGGTGACATCTTGGGCTCTCTCCGGGATGCTCCTGCTTCTGCTTTGTACTGAATGCCAAATGCCCCTCCAGTCCATCACTGAAGCTTTCCTACCTGTCTGAAACTTCCAGCAGGGCTTTATTTCAGGCCTTTGTGGCTTGTCCTGGGATATCCATGGGGAGACCACGTGAGGAAGCTGGGACAGGAGGGTGCTCCCAAGGGACTCAAGGAAACCAGGCTGCAGTCCTGGGCATTAAGGACAAACCTTCCTGCAGTCTGGGAGGTGGGAAACTCCAGAGCCAGTGTGACTGCTGAGCAAGGGAACTTCTGGGCTCCAGGACCTTCCTCCCCAGAAATGTTTGGAAGAGACTCCAGGACTTTGTTTCTTTTTGCCCCTTTGGTCTCAGGCTGGAGCCACAGACAATTCTGCCCTTCTTCCCCTTCCCTCCTGCTGGCCCTGGAGGGTCTGGAATGGAAGAGTCTGGGATGAGGAAGATCTGGAATGAAAGGGGGCCTCACACAGCCAGCACTTGTCTCAGCAGGCAGCCAGGTTTCCCCTTTGTGTTTTCAGAGCACCCCAGGGCTGAGGTTGAGCTGCAGTCCTGCTGGAGACCACCTACCTCCCTAAACATGAGCTCACCTTTCACACCAGCTGCTGCGCTGGGATGTTTGACAGGTTAGGGTTCTTGAATATGGCTCATCAACCACCAGATCTGCATTCTGCAGATGTGGAGCCAGACCGCCCAGTGGGCAGGGCTGCTTCCTCTAAATGCCAATTCCCTGCCCACAGGAAGGTGAGAACTGGAGGTGGGAAGGCTGCAGCAGTGATGAGTGTACTGAGCTCTGGCTGAAAGGGGGACATGAAGGGCCAGTGGCTCCAGGCTTCTCCACAGAGCATGTTCACTGATCCCACCTGTAATAATCAAAATGCCTCTGGAGCAGGGATTTGAGCTACCCCTCAGGAGTTGCTGGGTGTTTTGCTCTCTCAGCAGCTGCTCAGGCTGAGAACGGTGTGTCCAGAGTGTCATTTGCCTGTCCTTCTGCTTTCTCACATTTGTCTGTGCATAGGACCTGCAGGAAGAACCCTATGTTGAGAACAATTCTGAGCATGTCTATGGGGACACCAGAGGCAAAGATGGATCCCTAAAGACAGAGTGAGAGGATGTGACATCAGAGCACAATCTGAGGCAGGAGCAGTAGGGACCCAGATGCCCAGTCAGTGAGGAGTGTCCCAGTTCTTGTCGTACCCTGAAGTCTGGACTGGAAACAGTGATTCTTGCTGCTTCTCTCAACTGGGCTCAGTATAGTAGGTGTTGCTGGGCAGTTCCAGCCCTGGGCTCCTGTGTAGTTGCATTGAAGACTGGGCTGGAGGGCAGGAGGATGCTGCTGGCCGGCCCTGGCTGGCTTTTGTGCTGGCCTTGGCTGGACATTCAGCTGGGAAGGTCATCAGCCATCCTGAGCCTCCTGTGTGGCTTGAGTTCTCACAGCATGGACAGAGCATACCCAGAGAGAGAATCTTAAGGGGTGAGTTTTCCAAGAGGGTCAAACAGAACCTGTAGAGCTTCTTCAACCCATCCTTAAGATTCTGGAATGCTGTTTCTGCCAACTTGTAGAAGTAAGACAATCAGTTACATGCCCCATTTTCATGGGAGTGGCCACTGGGGACTATGGATCACATCAAGGTCTAAGAACTATGCCTGTCCCACCTCTGTAGCCATTGTCCTGGAGGCCCACCCACCCCACTAGGCTTCCCTTAAGCCAGCCATACTTCACTAACCTCGTATCAGTCAAGTTCCTATTACTGTTACAAAATATATGAGGTAATTAACTTGTAAGGATGAAAGGTTTATTTTAGTTTTTGGTTCTGCAGGTTCCAGTCCATGAACGAGTGGTCCCACTGCTTTGGGCCTTGGGGAAAAACAGCACATTATGGTAGAAGGCAGCGGAGAAAGATCACAGGCAGGGCCTATCATCCCCGGAAGGATACAGGTCCCAGGACCCCAGGCCCTCCCACTAGGCCTCTCTTCCTGAAAGTCTCATTATATTACAGTTGTGCCACTCTATAGAAAAGGCTTTTCGAGGCACAGAGCATCCAAACTATGGTATCTCTCACCAAGTGACACACTTCAATATCCCACCTCATTCCCACTGTGGCTCTCTCTCTATCCCAGGACTGAGGCTGGGATGTCTCTAGGGAGGGTTTTGGAGAAAAGAGTGGAACTCTGAAGGATGACATCGTGATTGCTGTTAGTGGAGGATGCAGTACGCTTACAGTCAGAGACAGGGACCCAGGAGTCCCTCCCTGCTGTTAGCCAGGCCTGGTCAGGGTTCTGCTATACAAAGGAAGAGGAGGCCACTCAAGTGCTTAAGTGTCACTGGTTAAGCCATGTACTAGGGCCCACATATTTCCCTACATCATTGCCCTGGAGACATCAGTGTCTACTGCTCCAGATGGGATGGAGGAAGAGAGAGAGAGAGAGAGAGAGAGAGAGAGAGAGAGAGAGAGAGAGAGAGAGAGAGAGAGAGAGAGAGAGAGAGAGAGAGAGAGAGAGAGAGAGAGAGAGAGAGAGAGAGAGAGAGAGAGAATGAAACTTCAGGCTGGTGGCATTTGCCCCAAATGAGGCCCCAAATTACATTTATATGATTAACTGGATCTTTGAGGACAGTAATTTTCTCCTTCCAAGAAAACTATAAGTTTGTTGGGATATTATCTATAGCTAATGATTCAGCAAAGAAGAAAACCCATAGTCTTCCTTGCTTTTCATGTACCGCCCTCCCAGCCACCTGTCTCCAGCCTGCTGGGATCCCACCTCCTGCCTATCATCAGGCACAAGGATTGTGAAGACCAGAGGCAGATAGATAGAAGGGTGAGCTCACTTCTGAAGACAAGAAGAAGGCCTACTGGAAGGGCAGGGAGGAAAAGGAACTGAAGATGACCCAAGAGGCTCAATATCAACTGTTCCAAGATGTGGGTCTGGGAGAGGGAGCAGTTTGGAAGAGATGCAGGCTCTTTGTCCATCACTGGAAGGAGTCGCACAGTTGGGGCCTTTAATGATGTCACTGGACTCCCAAAGTCAGTTAATGAGCCTAAAGTTTGGAGACTTCAGCATTTTAGATTCCTATGGCTGCTACAGCAAATCTGCCTCAACATAAGAGACATTGATCCTGACTGACTTCTCAAGTTCTAAAATCCAAAATCAGGCTTTGAGCTGGGCTGTGCTTCTGCCTGCGGCCAGAAGAGCAGAACTGTCCTCTGCCTCTCCCCGCTTCTGGTGCTGCTCACATTCCTGACTTATGTTCACTTACCTCCTTTCTCACCCTTGATGGTCTTCTAAGTCTTGCAGTCTCTCTTATACAAACGCTGTGGTAGTGTTGAAGATTTTGCATTTAAATTAACATTCATGGTTCCAGGAATGAGAACTTTCTCAGGCTACCACGACTGAGAGAAGCATCTTTCTGAGTAGCCCATAGGAGAGGCAGCCAGGTAAGGGAAGGGGTGGGCTACTCAGAAAGATGCTCAGGGATCTGGGAGACATTTGCAGTCTGGGTTCAGTTGCATATGCAAATGTTCTTGGTGTTCTCATTTCCTCTGGAGGTCTAGGCTGAAAGAATTTTTTTTTTTTTTTTTTTTTTTTTTAGACAGGGTCTTGCGTTGTAGTTCAGGCTGGCCCTGAGCTCACTGTGTAACCCAGGCAAGCCTCGAACTCCACAATCCTACTGTCTCTGCCTCCTGAGTGCTGGGATGACAGGCATGAACCACCATGCCCGGCACTGTGGTATGTGGTATTGATTGCTGGTGGGCATGAGTCACCATGCCCAGCATTGTATGTGGTTACCAGGGATCGAACCCAGGACCTTGCACTTGTGAGGCAGGCACCAGAACCACTGGGCTAAATCTCTGGCCCTGAAAGAAATCTTATAACCTGAGGACCCTCATCCCTGGACAGAGCCCTAGAACTCTTTAAAGATATCCAAGCCCCCCTAGGAATTCACTGGGGTGGCTGCTCTTTCCAGGTGATCATAATGTTGAGGCAGGGTGGCACTCAGGAACTGAGTGGCTTTCCACATCCTTTTCATCTCTTCCTGAAGGGAAGAATCAGCAGAAACAGAACTTTGTACCTCAACTCTGACTATACATCAGCATCCCCTTTGGTGGAGACATTGAAAGAGACAGATTTCTAGTCCCTCCATGGGAGTCAGATTTAACTGGTTTGAATATAACTTCAGGAACTATGGGTTTCCTGGGTGATTTCTGCCTGTAGCCCTTGTTGGTAGATCTGTGGCAGAGACACAAGGATCCTTGTGCTGAAGATGATATTCCCAAAAGGCAATTATCAGATCTTGCCAGAGCATTCTGACAAAACAACTTGTTCAGGGGGGACTGGGAGGTGCTTGCTTTGGAAATCTCAATGGATTGGTGAAGTCTCTAGCAGTCAGACTGTTTGGTTGTCTGAGGATCGAGGCATGAAGTAGGTAAACTTTCAAAACATCCTACAACTCTTTGATTTTCTAAAAATGATACTGAAACTTCCCTTGAAAGATTCCTTCACCATTTAGACAAGAAATGTAAAATGAATTAAAATAACCCGATGATTTCAGGATTGTGGAAAATGTCATTACTAGTAATGAAAATTACAGGAAGCCTTGCCGACGCTTGCACCCTCCCCAAAACTAACATGAGAACATGTTTTTACTTCTGATGCAATAATTCAGTTTGCCCAAAAAAAGTCTCCCTGTGCGTGCTTTAAGGCCGGTGCTAAATGAAGCTTTTACTCACTGATAAATGTGCTCCTCTTTATTCACTGAGCCCTACCCCTGCAGATAGGCTCCCTGAGTGGATTAGCTCCAGTGGGGATGAGCCAAGAGGCCCCAGCAAAGGGATTAGAGCTCTCCAAGGCCTAGACAGGAAAACTAGGACATGAAGAGGGTTGGAGTGACTTCTGTACCTAGTGGCATCTGGGAAGTCGAGATACCAAGATGTAAATAACATCTCAGTCAGTCTCATCAGATGCTCTGGGCGTGAAGACACAGACTCAATG
Source organism: Thryonomys swinderianus (assembly GCA_004025085.1). NCBI lineage: Eukaryota > Metazoa > Chordata > Mammalia > Rodentia > Thryonomyidae > Thryonomys > Thryonomys swinderianus. The sequence continues at coordinate 13,543 of PVIC010017924.1, forward strand.
CTGAGCACAGACCACTTTCTGCACTACGTAAGTCCTACAGACCTGCTGGAGAACAGCACCTGTCCGTCCCTCCCCTGGGGAAACTGACATTTTAGTGGAGGACACACAGATCTTAGTGTAGCAGTCTCCTAGCTGAGCAGGAGGTTGATGCAGACTGCTGGACTGGAGCAGGCAGGGGGATGTACAGACCACAACAAGCAGAGAGCAATTATTTGGCTGCAAAACATGTAAATGAAAGCTAAAGGCAAAGTTTAACTTCCTTATGTATCAATAAAATAAGAATTGAAATCTCCATGAATAGTGATTTCTCTTTCATGGAAGAATATACCAAAAGCTGGGCAGTGTGTCATGAAGCAGTTTTTTTTTTACCCTAGTGCAGATGTGCAGGATTCAACTGAATTAAATTTGGCCTAAATATGTCCCCTTACTTGGATAATAATGTTTGTCCCAAAGAGACCTGTGTACATAATAAACTGCGGCCTAGCTAGATTTGCAAATAAACTGTAACCTAAGAGTATACTCTTGTAACCAAGCAATTGAGTCTCAGCCAATCAGGTGTTGAAATATGACAATAGACAGATAGGACTGCAGCCAATCAGATTGCTTTGTATGTTACTTCCTTTTCTGGGGCTATAAATATGACCTGAACATGTGTGAGGCAGTCTGGTCTTGAGTGCTATTGAGTTCTAGAAACTTTTTGGTTTTCTTCTAAAGTAAACTTTGTTAAAATCAACTAGCCTAAGGTTTTGTTGCTCTTGCTATTGTTAATGGGTTTTTGTTGTTGGTTTTTGTTTTTAACATAAGCAATGATCCTCTTAAAAAAATTTGATATGTTATATGGGCCCAGGAATATATTTCATCTCTCTACTGCAAGAAATATCAAAGGCTTTATGTACAAGTATGTATAGTGTACTTCAGTGACTCAGAAAAGCTGTCAGTAGAAGTCAAACTCTCCTACTGGCACTCAGAAACAACTTTTATTTTGCTCTGAAATTATGGAATATTGTTAAGCTATTATATGAAATTTACAAAGGTAAAAATGTTAGTAATATCAATATATTAAATGAGGTGTGCAAGATAAAAAATTATGTCCATGTGGGAGCAGCTATGTAAAAAGAAGCTACGTTGGAAAAAATGGAAATAAATTTTTCTTTAAAAGTTAAAGTCTGATATTAACAATAGCTTTTATTTTCCTTTTTAGTTTTGTTCTCCAAATTATGAATAATGTTTGATGGTGAGATTTTTTAAAAGAAAAATTTAATTCTATTTCAGTGTCTAAATGGAAGCAATGAATCAATTTTTGTGGTTCCTTGTCATGAGTGGGCAAATGATTAACCCACCCACAGACATTCACACATTCACTCAGACTCACAAACACTCACTTTTACCAGCAGCAAATGATTTGTGGCAGTAAACAGTAATTTCATCTTTCTTTGTGTTGTGTGTGTATATATGTGTATACATGCAGGCACACACATTCTGGCAAGCCCCTTTCTGAGGCTGGGCTAGTGTTTCTAAAGTGTGTGCCAAAATGAGTCTTTCTTTCTTTTCTATTTTATTTTTTCAGATATTTATTGGTACATTTTATATACAGCTCACAATCACAGACAACTTTGGGGAATTTGTCAGTGTATGACACAAGTTAATTCTCATTTTTACCCACATCCCTACCCACCCACAGCCCCCCACACCTTATATACATGCTCTTTCATTTTTTTTCCAAATCATATTTATTCTTTCCCCTTACTACATTTCCACACAAAATTCCCTTTGGAAATATCCTTAGAAAAACTATCATACATTCTAGAACTCATTTACATCTACAGGTTCTCAAAATAGCAGAGAAAAGATATGGTACTTGCATATCTGTGATCTATTTATTTCACTTATTAGTGTGTCCTCCAGGTATATCCATTTGCACATAAATGAATGAAACCTGTCATTCTTTATGGCAGAGTAATACCCCATTTTAGAAAAAACTCCACATCTTCTTTATCTAGTCTCCAATTGATGAACATTTGGGTTGTTTCCAAGATTGGGCTATCACAAACTGAGCTGCTATGAACAAGAGTGTATATATGTCTTTCCAATGTGATTTTTAAAATTCCTTTGAGTATATTCCTAGCAGGGGAATAGCAGGGTCAAATGGGACCTCTAGTCCTAGTTTTCAGAAGAATCTCTACACTGATCTCCACAATGGTTGCACAAGTCTACAAACCCACCAACAGTGGAGAAGTACTCCTTTCTCCCCACAGCTTTATGAATAAAACCTCTATAGCACAAGAACTAGCAGAAAGAATCAACAAATGGGATCTCATCCTACTAAAAAGCTTCTTCACAGCAAAAGAAACCACTGGCACCACTAAAAGACAACCAATAACATGGGAAAAAATCTTTACTAGCTCTTTGTCAGACAAAGGGCTACTATCTACAATATGTAAAGAACTTAAACAAATCAATCCCCCCAAGTTTAAAGACCCAGTTCAAAAATTGGCATCTGAAATGAACAGATACTTCTCAGAGGCAGAAGTCAAAGCAACCAAAAAGCATATGAATAAATGTTCAACATCACTGGTCATTCGAGAGATGCAGATGAAAACAACACTGCAATTTCATCTCATTCTACAAAGAATGGCTGCTATTGCAAAATCAACCAGCAATAAATGCTGGCGAGGCTGTGGGGAGAAACGAAATGAGTCTTTCATGCTATCAAGGGTAGATAATGTGGTGCTTGAACCTTGTAATATTTGACTATTGTTGTGTAGCAAATCAAATAATAAAACATTTATTTTCTTGGCATTGCTGTGAACAGGAATTCATGGTTTAGCTCAGTCTACCTGACACCAGGTGTCTCATCAGAATTCAGTGTTTGGAGTTCTAACAGACTCTACTGGAAAATAATCTGACAGGATTCAGTACCTGGCTGGCAGGTCCTTGACACTTGCGCATAGAGTTCGTAGCATGGCCGTTGCTTCCTTTCTAGCCATGGTTCCTAAAGATAGAAAACACAAGTACATAGGCAAGAACAAAATCAGTCTTTTTGTAAACAAATCTTGCAAGAGTCATTCCTATGTGTTTCCATTATTTGTTTGTTACGAGCAAGTTTCTAGGTCCAGCCTGTACTCAAGAGGAGGGGGTTATATGAGGATGTAAATACCAGGAGGTAGGATCACAGGACTGTCCAAGCAGCTATCAAGAGCAGATAAACCTCATTCAACAAACAGCCCATATCCACACTGTGCCTATACTGTAATAAGACACATTTGATGTTTACTATTGCTCATTTAACATTTCTACTCAACTTTTGCACTATAGGCAATTGTCTTCTGGTAAATACTGAAGAGCTAATGTCTTTTGAGTTCTTGTAAGTTTCAAAATATAATACTTAGGACAGGCTCTGACATCAGATAACTGGGTTTACTCACATCCTGATCCTGCCATTTCAAAGTGCGTGACTTTGGTAATTATTGAATCTCTCTGGATCTTGGAAATCTTACTTGTGAGGTGGGACTAACATTGGTACGTACCTTATAGAATTACTGAGGTAATTAAATGACATAATATACTCATGCATTTTTTCTTTTTTTTCTCATGCATTTTAATATAGAATTTGGTATTCAGTAAAAATTGACTGTTACCACCATTACCTGCTCCTAAACAATAGCTTTATTTGGTATAATCATTAAGCAGTGCTCTCTTCTGTGAGGTTACTATATTGTTTTCTAATTTTGAATAATTCTATTGTGAAAATCATAGTCCACTATAAAGGAATATCCTCCTCTTACAACTGAGGGGCAATTGTTAAAATCTGGATGGCCATTAATTTCTTTTTTTACATTTTAATTAACATCACTCTTGTCGTGTTGAAACAATATTTGGGATCATGAATTTTTAGGGATCACAAATTCAGAATTTCCTCTATTTCAAGAAATTCTCCTACTTTATCTTTGTTTTAAGATTGTCTCTCCTGGTCTACCTTCCCTGTTTTGGACTCTATCCTGGTACCATGATTTTCAGACACATTCCCACATGTTTTTGCATGTTCTGTCACCAAGCCCTGACTCCCAGCTCTCCACATGCCATGTGGCACTAAGAATATTCCAGTGTCCCTGATCACTGTTATTCTCAAGAAGTCATTCCTTTCACCTTCCAGGACTCTGCTGCTTGTGTTGGAGGGTTGTACACCCTTCCTCACCAAGCATGCTCAAAGGTGTGTGCCTGGTTTCTGGTTTCATCATGTGTAATTTTAATTTTTCTAATTTTCTTTCTTTTTTATGCTTCAAAATTTAAGAAGAAAAGTCAAGCAGAGACCCATTCCTCTAATTATCTCTCCCCAGAATTTTCTTCTTTGTCCTGCTAAGTGATCACTCATTGACTCAAGTTCCCAATTTAAAGAAAGGGCAGGACTTGACATAGAGGAATGATCAATGTATTCCAATTAGAGAGATCAGAGAATCTATGGTTGCAAAGTCCCCAGGGTGGCCTGGTATGTGGATTTATCAGCAGGTTCTCTGGCCACTCTAGCCATTTTTGCCTATGCACCAGGCATGAGGCTGACGAAGCCATCAGGAGGTTCACTCTGTGTAGGACTCAAGATGCTCCTTCCCGGATAACGTGTGACTGCTATCTTTGGAAGCAAGTCACCCAGCTGAGCCCAGTCAGTCCATAGTGCCGTGGAGTGATGTGACACACTGCTTTATGTTTCTAGACTCAAAGATGGTTTATTGCACAGAGCTAGAGAACTGGAGCAGCCACCTAGCAATCCATCCTTGAGCTTTTCTCTGTAGGAACTGGGGCCATGTCCATGGATGGGGTAAGAGAGGTGATGTGACCCTCAGTGTCCCAGTGTATTCACTGGTTACCTGATGAGACCAGTCTGTCCTCGTTTCCCTCTATTCTGAGCACAGAGCCACAGCACAGGAGCCATCAGCTTTTGCTTGCTCCTTTCCCAGGCAGTACCCAATGACTTGAGCAAGGCCCGGAACCCTGTCATTTGTTCCTTTTCCCACACCAGAGCTCTGAATGCCCTGATCCTGCCTGTACTGGGCAAGAGGAGCCCCTCAGAGGGGTATTGGCAAAGATCTGGAAAGGCAAGAACCCCCATTAGAACCTCCAGGACATAGTGCAGCCCAGCTCAGGCCCTGGCTCTCTCTGCCTGTTGACTCCAGACTTGATATTTTATATTTTATGACTTGTGGCCCAGGGTGAGGCTGTAAATAAGTGTTTTTGCTGGCATCAAGGGACGCCATCTCCTGGGCTTCATTTCAGAGGGAAAACCATATTCAGAGGTTTATGGTGTCCATTTTCTGTTCTGCATGCTGTGCCAGGGTCAAAGCTTGCTTCCGGGGCTGGGGGGATTCCATTCTTTCCCTATGCCAGCCCTTCTGGAAGACACATGAGTTCGCTGCAGGACAGCCCTGGATATTTTTTCATGGATGTGCCCTGCATGTTCCCTGAGTGTCAGGGCCAGAGCCACCCACGTAGAGGTCTCAGTATGTGAAACAGAAGGGCCGGCCATAGTGTAATTGGTGTCTCTGCCCATGGCATTCAGGCTGCTAGCATAGACAGGGTCTCCAGCAAGCATTACTGAGGTCCTGGCTGAGTCTCTACTGGCCAATATTCCCTAGATGGTTAAGACCTGAAGGAAGAAGCTTAGGGACTAAGCATGAAATAAGAAATACGAACTATCTATTAACAAAATTTGTGTAAAAATACCTATTAACTCATTTAACGTGCACATGTGTGCAGACATGGCCAAACGATTTCCGTGCATTTAGGTAAAATAGGATGACTCTTCATTCTCAAGGGCTCCATTGGAACAAGGTGCAGGTTCCACACTCAGCTGGACCCTCAGGGATTGGGGATCTGACCTACAGCTCACCCTTGACCTATGTTTCCCGTGTGCCAGGGCCCGAGGTTGCCAGGGGGCTGGTGAGGCCAGCCGGGAACAGCTCCCCGTCTGCCCTGGGCAGCTCCAGAGCCCGTTCAGCACCACCCAGGGAGGTGATGTTTCTCAGCTCCTTCACTCGCTCCTCAGCCCTGGCTCCACTTCCATGCTAAGCATGGAAAAAGTGTGTCATGGGGAAGCAAAGCTACTTAGCTGGGCACTTGGCAAAGAGCATGAGTCAGGTCAGATCCAGGAGGGACTCTGCTGCCCACATCACACAGTGTTTGGGAGACAGGGAAATGAGATGAGGACTCTCAGACCCCGGGGGCCTTGTGAGGACCCGGTGCAAAGGGCAGAAGACCACGTCACACAAGAAAGCCACTTAACAACACAAATAACACAGGTAGATACAAGAATTTACTACTCTTTTTTTTTTTTTTTCTTTTTTGAGACAGGGTCTCGCTTTGTCCTTCAGGCTGGCCCTGAGCTCACTCTGGTGCCCAGGCAAGCCTCCGCGAACTCAGCAATCCTCCTGTCCCTGCCTCCCGAGTGCTGGGATTACAGGCGTGAGCCACCACGTCCGGCATTGTAGTATGCGGTGTTGATTGTTGGTGGGCGTGTCTCCACACCCAGCATTCTATGTGGTTACCGAGGATCGAACTCAGGACCTTGCGCTTGCGAGGCAGGCGCCGGAACCACTGAGCTAACCCTCCGGCCCAAGAATTTACTACTCTTAGTAACCTCCTGCTTACTCCTTGGCAGCTCATGTAAGTGATAAATGATTTATAAAGTGGACGCCTGCACCAACTTCACCACCACCGTTGCCAATGGCAGCAGCACAGGCAGGGCCCACCTGGAGGTCCCTGAAGTGACAGACACAGCCAGCAGCCCTCAGGCTTCTGCAGGCAACATTAGGCTCCTTCCTCTCTGGTGTGATTTAGATCAAGATATACCCTAAAGCCTCCTAGGCTCAGAGGTGGGGCTTTGGGGAGGCAGTTGGATCATGGGATGTTATACACATTCCTGGATCTGCCCATGGGTGAGTTCAGCAGCTGGGGGTGCCGTGAGAAGGTGGAGCCTGGTTAGAGGCAGATTACTGGGGATGATGTGACCTGAAGCAGTTCATCTCTGTCCCTGGCTCCTTTCCTTTTTTACTTCCAAGCTGCCCATGAAATGAGCAGGTTCCCTCCGCCAGACCCTTCCATTGTACTGCTTCTGCCTTGGAGGAGGGTGTCTGTGGACTGAGATCCCTGAAACTAAGCTCAGACAAGCTTCTGCTCCTTTAAGTTGCAATTGTTGGGGATTTTGTCTAAGTAAGGAGAAAGTGATGGAGACGTTCCCATGGGTGAGCCTCGTGGGAAGCACAGGTCAGCCAGCAGCCCTACATCCTCTCTGGAGGCAGCTATGTTGGTGCTCTATCTGCCTTACAGCATGTGCCTCTTCAAGAAAGGGACTTCCCTGTCTCTCAAACAGTATGGCACCTGGCACATGACAGAGATACTCCTAGGACCCCCACTAACCGATGAGTCAAGGCTGCTGAAACAAGTGGACAATGGGCCAATCAGCTCCTCACTGGAGCCAGCAATTGTGCCTTCTATCCTCACTCACCTCTTTGTGTGTTTTGGAGGCTTTTGGTGAGCAGAGAAGCCCCCTTTTCATTCCCAGTTCCCAAGGAACAGGCAGATTCACCACACAGAGCTGGGCAGCCTGATATTGCTAAATACACATCACTCTCCCAAGAGGCCCTGCTCCATTTTTTGCTCTTGAACCCTCACTGCCATGTCCCTTGCTCTGGGCTGCCTGTCTGTGTCCTTCCAAATCTACATGTGTTGGTTTGTAGAGGTGAAGCCCTGGAGGAAGTTAGTGTCTGAACTGACAGAGGTCTCTTCTAAATGGCTTCTCCAATGGCCTGGTGCTCCTAGACCTGGCCCTTGGACCACTCACAGAGTCCCTCCTTTCCCACACGTGGCCTCCTGGGAGGAGGGCCATGTCTCTGCCTGTTAGTGACATTGCCTGGGGAGGTCCTTGGATGCCCATGGAGGCTCTGGCTTCTGACAGGGCGTGTGTCAGTGGGGAGTGACAGGACAGTCTGCAGAGCGTGGGTACAGCATCCTCCATAGCTGTCTCTTCTGCTGGAGATGCAAACATAGAAAACAGCCACCACTGACCCCTCCTTGGCCCTACCTATGAAGTCTTTGTCTTGGGGTAGCCAGGAGTGGACAGCTGAGGAATTGGAGTGTTCCAAAGGGGCTGAGAAACCTAAAAGTTTTCCAGAAAGATGAAGCCTGTGCTGGCAGTGAGCGAGGGTGGGGTGCGCAGGGAACTCCAACTCCAGGCCTCAGTTTCAGGGCCACAGGGCATCAGGAGAGTCTGGGCATGGAAGGTCTGAACTGGGCCCAATGGCACTAGGCTGTTTTGCACACACAGGGCAAAAGATATGGGCAGAAGCCGGGAGAGGAGCTACCTTGTTGAGAATCTTTGGAAATAAAATAAAACCTCACTGATGGACAGGGGACAGGGACCTTGAGGTTCCAGCTGTGGGTAGATGTCCTGCCACTTGCTCAGGGTCCTGAACACTGGCTGCATGTAGAAGTCACTCAAGGAATTTTTCAGGAAGCCACTAGGCTCATCTCACAGGGTTGGGCACTGGCAGGTTTTTAGCCTTTACCCTTCCCAGGAGTGTCTGAGGGGCAAGTGACCTTTGTCCATGTACTTCCTGGCCTGTAAAGGGAAGGAGACTCCCTGAAAGCCCATTCCTTCATCTTGGAAGACAGGTGCTATTTTGAAAGTTTTTTTTTCCTTTTCAATTCCATAGATTTTTGCAGAATTGAGTGCATGTGATCCCTGGGGAAGAATAAAGTCTTGGTGGGCTCTGGCTTCTCTTTCTGATCTTGGAATGGTGCACCAGGCTGTGGGATCCAGGAGAGACTTATAGGATCCTGGGAACCAAGTAGCCAGAACCCACCAGCTGACAGAGTGGCACAGCCTGGAGTTTAGGTACCAAAGCTCTGAATGCATCTCTGAAAGCCTTAGAATCTTCTGCCTTCCCTGCCTTACAGCATCCCCTGCCATCATTGCTCTCTTGCTCCCTTCCAGGCTACTCTGTAAGGCACAGAGGTGGGCACAGGCTGATCATGGTTGGCACTTGGGATTTCTAGTTTTCCAGGATAATTAGTTTCCAGCCAGATCTTACAGGATCATAACATCTGTGGAAAAGGGTAGCTTTGCTTCTTCTTTTCCTACTTGTATCCCTTCTATTTCTTTCTCCTGCCCAATTGCTGTAGCTGAAATTTCAAGCTAAAAAATGTAGTTAGAGCAGCATCCTTTCATCATTACTGATTTGTGAGGAAACCCTTTTGATCCCTGCCATTCAGAATAATGTTGGTTGTGGGTTTGTCTCAGTGGCCTTCGCTACAATGAGGAATGGTGCTTTTACACTGAGCCTCTTTGGGGCTTTCATCGGGAAGGACGTTGAATCTTATCAAGGCTTCTGCATTAGTTGAGAGGACTGTGTGATTTTTATCCTAGAAAATGTCACCATGAGACATTAGATGGTAGATAGATGATAGATCAATAGACAGACTGACATACAAAGACAGACAGAGCCTCCTCTGCTTAGAGAAGTGTCACACAAGTGACCAGCACATTCACTACAAGTAGAAAACATCATTAAGTGGAAAATGTACTTAACACACCCAAACTGCCACAATATCCTAGCTTGGCCACCGCCTGAGACCATCTTTCAGTTGTTCACCTCGAGATCATAGACCTGACTGGGAGCTGCAGTTCGCTACTGGTGCCCAGCAGACAGAGATGGTCAGACTGTATCCTTGGCCTAGGAAAAGATCTAATTCAAAGTACAGTTTCTATTGAATTCATATGGCTCTGACACCATAATAAATGAGGCTTTCTTCCTCTGTATATGGCTTTTTTGCCCCCAATGAGAATTGTAGGTTTCCTTATTTCAGCTTTCAGGATGTCAACATTTGGGATTTAGTCTTTCAGGATGGCGAGTTTTAGAATTTTAGACTTTTAGGGATTTTGATCTTTCAGGATTTCAACATTTGGAATGAAGCTTTTGGGATTAAGTTCAGTACCTCTTGAGAGACTCCTGGGTACCTGAGGCCATGGGGCCCACCCCTGTAGCAGAGGCACCCACCTCTGGTCCTTCAAGTCCTCCTGTCCCTGAGCTCCTTAGTTGCTACAAGAAATGACAGTTGTTTCAGCACATACACTTATTTTATGCAAACAATAGCAAGAGTTTTGTTGTTTTGTGTCTTGCTATTCTTGGTTCACATCATATTCCTTTTTTCTTAAATTTGGTAAATTTTGGAGAAAGCAATGGTTTTAGTGTGAACATGTTGGGTTTAGATATTGTGGAGCACTCAGTGAAGTTGTGGTGGACAACTGAGATTTCAGGCTTAGTGGGCTTGGCTGGTTACTGAAGCCATAAGAACATGTAAGCTTTCTCAGGGAGTGTGTAGAGAATTAGAAGAGAGTGAAGCCAGAGACAAATGGTTTCTCTATCAATGAAAGGACTGGTTATTGAATTTTTATGCTAATTTATTCTCATGAATCATAATTATAATAAAGTGTTTATAAGATGTCTCTATTTAACTGATACATAATTGTATATATTTATTGTATCCAACATGTTGCTTTGAGATCTGTATATGTTATGGCATAGCCACGTCAAACTAATTAACATGTGAAATGCTTTGCATGCTTACTTTCTGGTGTGTGTATAGAGAGCATTTGAAACCCAGTCTTTAAAATGTTCAAGAGTGCTTTATATCATTACTAACAGGAATTATCATGTCCTACAATAAATCTCTTGACCTTATGCTTCACATCTAATAACAGTTTCATATCCTTGGCCAATGTCTGTGAGTCCTCACTTTCACCCTCCCATAGCAGTCTAAATCACACCCGTGGATCTTTTCTCTGACCGTCACCCTCCTTCATGACATGCCTTCCCAGACTGGGGACTATTCTAGCCCCTTGCCCTTAGTGATGAAGCTGATGTCCAGAAACCTGCTCCTACCAACCCTGGCAGAGGGCGGGTTCTTCTGCCCTGTGTTCCACTTGCCAATTTTGTCCTCAGGAGTAGCCAGCAACATCACAGTTAGTGTAGAAAAGCCACAGTCATTTAAGGGCCTCCCCACACAGCATGATCCCATTGCTTTCTCTGATCCTTCTCCCCTCTACCAAACCAAATTCTGCAACTTTCTTGGAAATCCAGAAAATTAAGTGAAATAAGAACATTGTGGAATATAAATGGTCTGGCACAAATTAATGAAAAGTTCTTTGCTTGTGAAAGGAAAATAAAGATTCAGTTCACTGAGACAAGGAAAGCTCTGTGGATGAAGCCGACAGTTTCCATTTGGCTTCAATACCTCTCAATGTCGTGTGTAGGGAGGGAGGAACTTGATGTTCATGGACTGGTTACACGTGAGGAGCAGGGAAGGAGGGTTCTCTAGCACTTGGGAAATCCCCTGAAGGACAGTCGGAGTTAGGTGGTGTTATTTTCCCTTTCTAGCTGAAGGCCAGTGACAGAGAGGACCAATGACATGCCCAGAGTGACCCAGAAGATCATTTGTGAGGCTAAACTGGAACCCAAGCCATGAGTTTACCTTAGCTTGACTCTGCCTCTCTTCTAGGCCAGCAACTCCAGCCATCTCCAGGCTTCCAAGATCTAAGGAAGATCCAGTTTCAAAGGTCAGAACTGACCATGGTTCAGGGTATGCCTTCTGGGATCACCCCTATGGCTTAGGAGGTGGCCAGCCACTTTCTTGGCATCTTCACAGTCACCTTTGAGATCCTTCCCATTCCTTGTCTCTCTCTGGGACAACTCTACTACCTTTTCCAGACCCAGCGTGAGGGAGAATGTGAGGATCATAGATACTGACCACCAGATAAACGGTGTTTAAGTCTCTTTAACAGCTAAGTGTCTTGGGGCAGTGTATTGGCCTCTAGGACTCAGTTTCCTCATCTATAGGTGGGTACATAATTTTGGCTCCTAGGGATATTATAAAGATTAATTACATACTGAGTAGCTGTTTCATGTTCCATTCTACCCTCCTCCATTTCCTCACAGCTTCAAGTTAACCAGAAGGGGGGAAAAACCATGGAAAGAAAACCCGGTGCTGATGTGCACAGAACTCCTTTCTTCATACAAGGTAACAGATCGAATGGAACCATGTCTGAGTTGGGACTACATCTTGCCTCCTTGTTCTCTCACTTGGGTCAATAATAGGACAAACTGAGACACAGAAGATCCTGTCCTCACCATGAAGTTCAGGAGAGAGGACCTGCTGGATGAAGTCTGGTGCTCAGGTATCTATCAAGAGGCTCTTTGGAAGGTGAACTCCTGCTGACACTCAGGGATGGTGTGACAGGTACTTACAGCTCTGTGTAGAAGGGCTTCAGTGTCCCCTTTGTGGACAGAGGACCTGCCCATGAAAGGTACCCTGTGCCCAGTGTTCCTGCCTCTTGCCTGGCCCCTGGGCTAGCTCATAGCTCTCTGCCAAGGGTTGAAGTCATGGCCACCTCCCCTTCCAAGGCTGGCTCTGTGGCTGTGCCAGGAGCAGGGCATTAACTCTCTTTCACTTATTTGGGGAGGATGAATTGTGCCAGGGTCATGCTAACCATCATTTGGAGATTGTTTTGGAGACAGCAAACTCTTTAGCAGCAGGCAGTGGAGGTTATACAACTGTTCAGGCAAGACTCTTGGATACTCAAAATAGACCTGCCAAGGTGAGGTCGTCATTCAATGGCACTCTGGGGACAGTTTACAGGCTCACCTTGGAACATGCTGTGGTGAGCGTGCCATTGCCCCAGCCAGCAGCCAGGCCTGCTGCACAGCAGCTGGGCTCGCCCTCACTTAGGCCAGGGAGGTGCTGGGGTAGATTGATGGAAAGAAGTGGATCAGGCTCCAGAAACGTCACTACCTCACTCATGCTATCTCACCGCACAAGGGGCCCACTGTTAGGCCTGGCCCTGGGAACGTCACACATCAGCTCTGTTTCCACTCTGGGCTGTAGCTTACGGTCCAGGCCCTGGGCCCCCCTGGGCAGCTCCCACATGCTTTGTGCTTTTCTGTCTTCATGCTGAGAACCATAGCTCGAGGCCTGGCCAGCTTACTGCTGAGGAAGCTCACAGCATTGACCTATAAGCCTGGCTCTGGACACATATGTGGGAAATGCTGATCCAGTCTGAGGACCCCATGGGAGTCCTCAGATTCCTCACAGACTGAAAAACAGAACTTTGTTCTTCTCAACCTCTACTGAGTTGTTTACAAGAATCTTAAAGACATCGTATGTCTGTACGGGTTTCCTAGGGCTGTCGTGACGAACTACCACAGGCAGGATAGCCGAAACAGAACACATTTAATTTCTCTCCACTCTGGAGGCTGAAAGGCCAAGATTGAGATGTCAGAGGGCTGGTTTCTCCTGACCCATATCTCACATGATCAACTCTGCTTGTGTCAGTGTCCCAACCCCAAGTGTTCGGGTTCTCCAGAACACACTATATGTATGATCATAAGCCCACAATGGCTGTCTTCAGGCAGAAGACCCAGGAAAACCAAGAGTTGGAAGCCTCAGAACAAGGAGGAGCGATGATGCAGCCTCAGACCAGAGCAGAAGGGCTGGAACCTGGGGTGGATGTCTGAGTTTAAAGGCTGAGGAATCTGGTGTCAGCAGGAGCCCTCAGGGGAAACACACACACACACACACACACACACACACACACACACACACACACACCTCCAAGAAGGGTCACACATGCTATTGGTTGGTACCACTCAGGCTCAGGGCAGGTCTCTCCTGCCAGTTGGCTGATCCACATGCCAATCTTCTCTGGACAAGCCCTCATGGACATGCTGAGAAGGGTGCTCTACTGATGTTCTAGGCTTCCCTCAAAGCACTCCAATCAACCATTGCATCCAGCAATCTCATTTTGAGTTAATTACTTCTTTAAGGACTCTATCTCCAGTAGGCTCATATTGGGAAGCATTGTATATCAGGGGTTCAACTTAAGAATCTGAGGGGGAACTAAATTGCAGTACATAAAAAGGTCAGAGGTCAATGCAGAAAAATAATGAAATGTAAGTTAGAAAGAACAAAAACAATATGGCAATCTTTCCACATGTGAGAACATTTGATCTTTGCCATTATATTCTTTTTCCTTAAAAATAACCTCAGTCATGACCCACCACGATGACTCCACAATCCACTAATGGCTCCAGCTCACAATTTTACAGTGCAGGTCCTGTGCAGATCTCTTCCAATACTGACCTCAGGGGTTAAACACACACTAGCTGGGGTCAAAACCCTTATCTTAATGGTGAGGGAGCTGATAGGCATGAGCAGGCCTGGTTGGGGAAGGTCAGCTGTGTTGGTGGCCTGAAGCTGAGGACTGGGGGTCTGAGCTTCTCCTGAAGGGAGAATGTGGAGGCAAGGTGAGCACAGGAGGGTTAGAATCATGTCTGAGACATGGTAATGAGAACCAAATCAGGGGTCATTGGATGTAAGTGCAGGTGAGGATGGATGGAGCTGCCAGGAACCAGTGTCTGGGTCATGCAGGGACAGAGACAAGGTAAGGACAAGAACATCCATGGAAAGCCGAAGCTCACCCACACTTGGCCTACTTAATTTCTAGGTTAACTACCTTAGATGTCAATTTACTGTGACCCTAATGAAACATGAGTTTTTTGGGATTCTTCCTTTACGTGGGCTCTTTCTAAAATGCTGAAGCCACATTTGTTTTTAAACTTTCATATTCTTTTGGTTAAGAGAAACTTATTTTGTAAATTTAAGGTCTGAGAGAATCTAGGAAGCCCCTCACTATTTTTGCATCATTGCATGGATTCTTGACTTCTATGTCAGCTCAGCACTGTGTTTCAAATGTGCTTCTTTTCTGGTATCTGTTGTTTGTCTCTGGGAGGGCCTACGGTGCTATGGAATTGTTGTCCAGGAGTTCCTTCAGAAATGACTCACCAATTAAATGTATTTCAAGTCCTTTTTGCCTAGAAAAAAGAACTGAAAAAGACAAGCCAAAAAACAGTGACAAAAGTTTATTTAAAAAGTAAGGGGTGAAGAGGTTAGGGCAAAACTATCTTAGGGCAAACCTGGATCAAACAAAAGAAAAAGCAAAAAAGAGCAAAAATGAAGTCCACCTTGGTCTAGAGGACACAGAGTGGGTTACTGTGAGAGTCAGGGTAGTGGCTCCTTGTGGCATCTGTGTCTTTACATCATCCACTGCTCATGGGCACCTGCAAGAAGTTCTACATACGGAGTCTTGGGAATTATTTGACACTGTCCTGAGATATTGTAATTAATTCCCCAGCCAGTTTTGTCACTCCCTGCCTGCTATCTCAGCAGACATTGAGATTGGAAAACTTCGGGAAAAGCATCTTGGTCCCCACATATCTGTATGCAAGAATCAAGCTAGGAAATCACCACTCAGATGCAGAGATGGCCATTTTTTATAGAAAATGAAGGACTTAAAAAGTCAGGATTAAGAGCTTCTGAGGACAGTGACTGTTCCCAAGCCGGCTCCAGGGTTAGAATTGGCCCCCAATCAGGGGTGTTCCCAACTCCAGAGTGGGGGCTTCTGCAAGAGCCCAGAGGGATCTCCCTGCACCTCCCAACCTTCCCTTTCATGGTGGAAGTGCCAGTTTAGCTTCTCTGTCTTTCCCACTTATCATTGTATTTGGGGTGGGAACTTGGGGCAAATAACTGGTCATTTTACTTTGTGGGTTTCCAGACCTGACATGGACAAGACAAGGTCCTTACAGAACATGTGTGAGAGTGAGATAAGACCATGGGGCCGGGGAGGGCCGTGTTGCAGCCCACCTTGCTCCAAGCTCAGGCATGGCCTGGATAGAGCACAGCTTGGCAGTTCTGCTGTGCTGGGAGCTCCTGGTCCCTCAGCTGCTTCACCTTCCCACCAATGGGACATTTTTAGAATGATGTCTGTCCTAGGTTCTCCTTCTCTTACCATTAAATATAAACAAAACAAAATAGTTAAATGAAAATAAAACATTAACCATAAATAATATAAATATTTCCAATTTTTCTATCATTTACAATAGCAATGTCTCTAAAAGGTTCCTATGATTATTTAAATTATCTGTCTAGTTAAGAAATCCACCTGTCCTCTTCCTGGAGGTGGCTTGTGGACACTGACAGGGATCAATGTCAAGGTCATTGTGGGCCCAGATGAAGGGTGATGCGGATACTCCAAGGTTCCATGCATAGAGAGGGCCTCCTGCTGCCTTTAGGTCAACTCTGTCCCTGTGACCTGCTCAAGGACTCAGAAGGCTCTGTCCATACTGCTCTGACCTCCCCAAAATGTAACCTTTTCATGATTTCTTCGGCAATCCTCCCCACTGTCTCTTTCGTAGACGTCACTTTTCATTTGGGAGTGTATATTGTTCCTTTCTTGCCTTTTGTTTTATATTCCTTGATTCTTATGTGAACCTCCACCAATCAGTTTTCTCACCTTAGCTTTTAAATGTAAAGTAATGTTTTCCCTAGTACCTGGGGTGAAGCTAGCCTTAACTAATGCTTTGCAGTTTGGAAATAATACATAGAAATACTTAGCTGGACCGAGACCCAGACTCCTTTCCCTGTAGAGACCAGGGAACCTGCCAATCACTCCCACTCCCATCCCTGCCCCAGCTGCATTATGTGTGGATTTGGAGAGAAAATCCCAGGCCTCACCATCTTTGGTCTGTGTTGACTTGCAGGAACTCAGAGGCCAGAAGTCTGAAACTGAGCTCTCAACAGTCCTGGGTCCAGACCTGTCTTTGGTTTGCTCAGGGCCATCTTCATGTTCACATGACCATCTCCCTCTGGGCCATCTGTCCCCAGATTTGCCTTTCACAAGGATATCGTTCCTCCTGGGTTATGGCCCATTCTGAAGACCTCAGCGGAACTTGATGCTCTTTGTCCAATCCCACCCAATGATGCTCATATTCTGAGGTGCTTGGATTCAGATTCTGTGTTAATCAACTTTCCATCACAAAAACACATACCTGAGGCACTAAGGTAACGAGTTTAGGAGGAATAAAGATTTCTTTCGGGTCACAGTTTCAGAAGTGTTGGTCCATTTTTCAGGCGGCCCATTGCTTTGTGCCTGAGGTGAGGCAGCCATCATGGTGGGGTGTGTAGTGGGAGAGAATGAAGAATAAAGCCACTCACTCAGAGAAAAAACAACAGGACCAGCTGGTTCCCACAATGTCTTTCAAGGTCATGACCCCAGTGATCCAAATAGCTCTCCCTGGGAACCACTTCTTAAGCTTCACCAACTTCTAATAGTCCTATCCTGGGGACCAAAATATTTTGAAGACATTCAATATCCAAACTAGAGTAGAAATCAACATATGAAACTCAAGGGGACTCAATTCAATCCCTAACACCATCATTATCTCCAGTTCCTAACACTGTGTCTGGCACAAAAAGAGACTAAAGGAATACTTGGAGAATTAGTGAATAAAAGTGTAAACTGGAATCTATTTTATCAATAGGCAAAGTGTGTGCAAGGCCCCAAGTTTTTATACTATAGCATAAATTCTACACTGGAAAATCTAAAAGAGGTGTTGTTAAATGTTCATGTTAGTCATAAAAGCCTTAGTAAAGTGTAGCAGAGGATGTCTCACTTTAAGTTATGTGGCTTCCTGAAGAGTACTCCAAGATAAACCAGTCATGAAAGTACCACTCAGTAAATGACTGAGTTGAACCTACACAGGGTCATTACCTAAACACAGTTAAATATGAGACGAAACCTGTCTGGAGGAATGGCTTGACTTTCAATGGTTGCTCTTGACCTGTCACTGACAGATGCCCGTTGACTACCAATCCCCTGAATCCCCCTGAGGTGCATCTCTGTTTTAGGAGCAACTCACTGCTCTGCTCTCTGTACCACTCAGACTGTCCCTAATTCCTCTCCCATCAGCCCCCAAGATGGGGAGACCTGTGTTTGCTACTATTGTAATAAAGATGCGTGCCATTTTGAAATTTCATTGTGCACATTCACATTTTATATATGTCATGTGTCCTAGTTACTTCCTTCATTGCTGGAACAAAATACTTGACACCCAAAGCTTAGAGAAGAGGTTTACTTTGCTCAGAGTTTGTACAGGAATCAGTCCAGATATGACTGGCTCCAAGGTCAGATGGCATGGCAGTGGGTCAGGGTGGAAGAAAAACTGGTCAGGCAAAGTGGACAGGAAACAGCCAGAGAAGGGAGGAGCCAGGGAGGAAGATAAAGCCTTCCAAACCACGTCGCCAGCTACCAAGCCACACCCCCTGACCCAACTCCTCCTATCAGACCATATTTACAATCAGCAAGTCTGCTACCATCCCCATGATCAAATCACCTTCCAAATGCCGCATTAAAAGCACGAGGCTCGGGGCCGGAGGGTTAGCTCAGTGGTTCCGGCGCAGGCTTCGCAAGTGCAAGGACCTGAGTTCAATCCCCGGTAACCACATATAATGCTGGGCGTAGAGACACGCCCACCAACAATCAACACCGCATACCACAATGCCGGACGTGGTGGCTCACGCCTGTCATCCCAGCACTCGGGAGGCAGAGACAGGAGGATTGCTGAGTTCGCGGCGGCTTGCCTGGGCACCATAGTGAGCTCAGGGCCAGCCTGAACTACAAAGTGAGACCCTGTCTCCAAAAAGCAAAAAAAAAAAAAAA